>CAJQUW010000118.1:0-121969 GCA_907163375.1 Prostheceraeus crozeri | reverse complement strand
ATCATCTAAATAGTCTAATAAATCATATTGAAGCCTTCACAAAAAAGGGTAGCAATTGGATTATAGATGATGTACAAAATATAGAGTTCAATGTAATAACAAGTCCAATACTGTCAGGTGGACAATCATTTCCTCTACCAAAGAAGTTAAAAAACTCTAAAGCTGTCATTAATGTTAATTCAAATGCAAATGATTGCTTCCTATATGCAGTTTTATCAATATTGCATTATAATGAAGTACCTTATTCAAGAAATCATATAGTGAGTGGACATCTGAGCTAAATATGGAAGGCATTTCCACACCAGTATCAATCAAAGATATTCCAAAATTTGAGAAAAATAATGATATTAAAATTAACATTCACTTTTATGAAAATGGACTCAAAGGTGTTCGTTACAATAGTAACTTTACTGGTAGGCAAACGGTTAATATTTTGCTAATTCTAAACAATGGAGCAGCACACTATTGTGGAATTCCAAAGCTGTCAAGATTGTATAGGAGAACTTTAAAAAGACATAAATACTTCTGCGAAAGATGCACTCAGTCATTCACATATAAGACAACACTAGAACGACACTTCCAGTTTTGTATTCGAGGAAAAGCACAAATAGAAAAAATGCCATCGGATCTAAAAGTACTAACAAGTAGCATGGAATATCAACTAAGTCCTCCTTTAGTAATTTATGCAGATATAGAGTGCTACATTGATAATAAAATACATAAACCTGCGGCCATTGGAGTTTATCATGTCTGGCATAATGCCCTTCAATCAAAATTTGAAAACAAGTATTACCTCTTTGAAGGTGAAAATTGCATTATTGGTTTCTTGCACCACTTAGAAACTGTAGCCCAAGACTTATATGACAACCAATGTGCAACAACTAGGCAGCCAATGTCACTGTCAGCGGATGAAAAAGCACGCCATGAGAATGCAGAATGTTGCAACAAATGTAAATCAAAATTCAGCGATGATGTCATAAAAGTTCGTGATCATGATCATATCACCGGACGATATAGGCAAACATTATGTAGGAAATGCAATCTCCGGTTAAGACTTAACAGACGGGAGCTCCCCATATTTTTCCACAATTTTAAAAATTATGATAGCCATATCGTTTGCTATAAAGCGATTGGAAGAATGAAGTCTTGGAAATTAGATGTTGTAGCAGCAACTGCTGAAAAATATATAACTTTATCCGCCAGTGTCCCTGTAAATGAATACAAAGGGAAGACAGTATACTTTAAACTAAAATTCTTAGACTCATATCAATTTCTAAGTGCATCCTTGAGTGAATTAGCCAAGGGTTTGCAAACGTATGAGCATGTAGAGACATTAAGGGTAGAATTTCCACAATTAAGTGATAATGTTTTATATCAGAAGGGAGTGTTTCCATATTCATACTTCAAGAACTTAAACACGTTGACGGAAGACTGTCTACCACCACAATTTGAATTCTATAATGATCTTACTCGTGAGCACTGTTCCGATAGTGAATATGAACACGCTAACAAGGCGTGGATTGAATTTAATTGTATCACATTTGGTGATTACATGCTCGCATATCTGAAGTTAGATGTTTTATTGTTGGCAGACATATTTGAAGTGTTTAGAGCATTGAGTCAACGTGAGGATGAAGTCGACCCTGTACATTTTGTCAGTCTCCCACATCTTAGCTTTACCTCAGCACTAAATTTCTCTTCCAATGATCCCCCACACTACATACAAGATGAAAATATGTACAATCTATTTGAACGAGGAATTAGAGGGGGTATGACTTTCACCAACATTCACCGAGCGCGTGCACGCATTGAAGAATTAGGAAATAATACACATGAAAGTCGACATTTGACCTACTTAGATGTTAATAACCTTTACGGTTCTTCACTCAGTAGGAATCTACCCCACTCAAATTTCAAATGGTTGAATGAAAGTGAATTAGATAATTTTTTAATTGAAGAAAATGTTCAAAATATAGATGATGATGGTGAAATCGGCTACATTTTTGATTTAGATTTAGAGTATCCTGCAGCCATTCATGATGACACTGCCGATTTCCCATTAGCTCCAGAAATGCAGATGATTGAAAAGAGAATGTTTTCACACTATATGAAAAATCTATATGAAAAAGTAAGACCAAATACACATTTTTCTTCTATCAAGAAACTTCTGCTCCATCAATTTGATAGGGAAAATTATGTAGTCCACTACTCAATTTTAAAATTTTACTTGACCATGGGCATGAGAATCAAGAAGATTCATAGTGGCATAAAATTCACACAAAAGCCTTGGTTAAAAACATACATTGATATGAACTCTCAAAAGAGGGCTCAATCAAACACTGACTTCGAAAAGTCATTCTACAAATTGAAAAATAATTCTTTATATGGTAAAACAATGGAAAATGTAAGGAGAAGGAAAAAATTTAAACTAGTCAACAATGAGAAACAACTACTGAAATTGTCAAATCATCCTCTCTATGTTCAACACAAAATATTTGATGAAGATCTGGTTGGTATGGAAATGTACAAGCCTTCAATAGTTTTAAATAAATTAATATATGTTGGTCAAGCAGTACTTGACTATAGTAAGTTGGAAATGTATCAATTATATTACAATGATCTAAAAGGGTGTCCACTGATAAATAGAACGCGGCTTTGTGGAGGTGATACCGACAGTTTCTTCCTATGTTTATACACATCACCATCTGTCCGTCTGGAAGATATACTTCTATACTTCGGTGAAAAGTTTGACTCTTCAAACTATGACAGTCATCACCGACTATACTCAACTACAAACAAAGCTAGATTAGGTTGTTTTAAGGATGAGTGTGCTGGAAAGTTGCTTGAGGAAATGATCCTACTAAAACCGAAAATGTATTCCATGAAATATCTAGACTCTACAAATCATAGCATCAAACGTGCAAAAGGAATTCAGAGAGCAGCAGTTAAAAAATTGAAACATGATGACTATAGGAGTGTCTATTATAGTGAGAATGATACAACTGAAGATATGACAATTATAAATTCAAAAAATCACATAGTTAGCACAAAATCATTTAGGAAGCGAGGTCTTTCACTTTGGGAGGATAAGCGCTGTTGGCTGGATAAAAATTTATCATTACCATATGGACACTACAGCCTAGGTCTTCCCCCACCGTCGAAGAGAAGGAGATGCCTTCCTGTCACAGGTGATGTAGAATAAGTCTAAATAAAAACAATATAATATTCCACTTGTAATAGATCTTGCGATTGCTGCATCTTCCGACATGTAGCAACACTTACTAATACATAAGTAGTCTTACTAAAATTGAAATTTCTACATCTTTCCGATATGTAGAAATGATTACTAATAAATAGGTAGTCCTAATGTGAATGAATATGTGAAGAATTTGTACTCAACATCATTCCGATATGTTGAGCTAATAAAATAACAAACTTTAGGCAAACATTAAACTTAAATTTGAGACATAGCTTTCGGAACATGCCTCATTACATTAGAACATGGAAACTTAGTGACGTTCAAAACGTTCACATAACAAATTCTAACAGAATAGCATTTCGTCATTCAATAGCAAATAGTGATCGAAAACATCGTGGCGTTTGCATTAGTATTGACTCATTGCCTTCACTGAAAGACTTTGCGGATCTCATTGACAACCATAAGACTCGGATCAAGATTCCTCTCGATGACAAGGTATGGATAAAGTGTGATTCATCAGTCAAACTATACGTCTGTTCACCAAAACGTGAAGATGTTGAATATCGATTTTTTCGTTTCAGTGACGTCACATGGGAAACCTTTACAAGGGAGATACTACCACAGATAACGTCATTCATTAAAGATGGAGGACATCAAACGGTTGGAAGTTGTAAATCGGATGTTAACTACAAAAGCAAAGTCAAAACTCAATCTACAAGAGATCGAGAGGAATATACCCAACCGAAAACAATGGTTACTGATAAAACGCAAATTGAAGCCGACAACGAGCTTACATCTTGGAAGACCCTCAATGTTAACATGGAGGATTCAGAGGAAGGATAGATCTCTCACTATCCTATTCTTTCCAAATGGAACAATCCAATGTATTGGAAGGGTCATGGAGGGTGATCTCTCATATTTACACTTAACTTTGGAACATTTACTTGGTGATTCATTATCTGATTGGAAAGTGAAGACAATGACCGTGTTATGTGAATTACACTATCACTATGATTTCCGTAAAGTTACATCATCACATAATCTAACTTATGAAGTGGAGTTATTTCCAGCAGCTCAATTGACTAACTGGCATCCATATCATGTTCATGTGTTCCATAATGGAAAGATTGTGATAACCGGCATTAAAGACATAAGTGATGTGCCTCCCATCATATGTGATTTGAAAAAATGTTTCATGAAAACCAAATTGTAGATTTTGTATATATGTGGATAGATAATGAAATGTGAACATGTTTTTTGTATATATGTGAATAGATAATGAAATATGAGCATGTTTTTGTTTTCCTTATAAACCCTTGTTTTGGAAAAAAAGAGAGCAAGTTAATGATACAACATAAAACTTTATTTCAAAACTGTTTCAACATATTTAGTAAGAATTACATCATTTTTATCACAGTTTTTTGAAAATAGTTCTAAAGCACTTTCACAGTTATTTTTCAATGGTCTCTCGTTGACAAAATAGAGTACATAGCCACCGCACATTAGAGATGTATTACTTTGAAGTGGGAACGATGTCACTTTCCTAACAGTCCAGGAAAACCTGTTCATCCATAATGCGATATCATGTAAACGAGGTTGATTAAGAGAGTCAAAATATTCGGCAACTTTATAACGATTGATGTATACAGCAATCCAATGTTTTCCGGGAAGATTGTTGGTATCCGTATTGATGATAAGCGAACAAGGATAGAAAGAAATTGAATCAGGTAAATTATCTCTAGAAAAGACATTGAGAAATATTGTCTTGGAGTAGGGATGAGCTTTCCTCATTTTCCTCAAGATTTCTATGTTGCTTAAGTTACTCATCTCTGATAGCTGACAGTCACGTCTCTCATTCTTGTTATCTCAACTTTGCTATCATAGATAGCATAAATGAGACAAGTAATTGTTTTCTTCAAAGGTGACTCAAATGATACCTCCAGTCGTAGATTTCCAGGCTTTGTAACTCCTACGCTTTCACCACCTAGATCTGCATCTGCTGTGAGGTTGTACATAATGAAGAAGTAGCCATTCTTGTACATATCCATTGTAATTCCATTTGAATCGTCTGTATTAAACATGTTGAGGGCGGTGAAAATAGAACCATATTCACGTGCGAATTTACCATCTTTGAAATTAGGCTCATATGCTTTGCAAGATACAAATTTCCCATCCTGATAGAGTGCTAGTTTGCTAACATTAAAGTGTTGGAAATTGAATGGATTCTTTTCAAAAGCACCAATGAATGCCTCATTTTCCACAAATGTGATATACACCGCCTTTGGCATTGCAGTGGGAAAAAGATTTGGGTAGGCATGTGAGGATGATCCCGCACCAATTGTGAAGTTTGTCAACACACTGTGATTAACTGGATATATTGCATTGTTTTTCCTCAATCCTGTCGCATGCTCGTTGATGACTGACGGGTTCATTGTTACTCGCCTTACATTGAGCACGGCATTACTTATGTTGACTTGATAGTTTGTAGCTCCAAAAGCCATTAACGCGAACTCAGGATTTGCGCGAATAAATTTTATTTGCATTTTAACCTGTGATAGCAGATATCTAGATTGACGAAGGAAATCAAGATAGACGGGTCCTTTCAAGTATAATTCCTTTGAATCCGCTGTTAAATCCATTCGTCTTTTCAACCCTGTATTTGAGACATCATCAAATTTCCCTTGCTGATCATCATACCACCCAGAAACTTGCAAGTGTGACTGTTTAGCTTGCTTTTGAAATTGAGTCATTGTATGTATATATGCTCCATATGGATATGCTCGATCCCCTCCTTCAATCTGTTTGTCATTCAATATTAGATACACATCTGAGAACAGACTGGCAATAGGAAGATTTGCTAACCCCACTTTATCCTTGGATGAATCGATATTTGTACCATCAGTCTTCTTAATTTGTATACACAACTCTAAATCAATGGATTGACAGTCAATATAATCTTGAGGATTGGCAGGTATATCAAACTGAATAGGCTGCTGGTTACCATCGATATTTGTTGTGGGGACTATGTCTACAATTGTTGAGGAGATGATGTCTGTCT
Organism: Prostheceraeus crozeri; assembly: GCA_907163375.1. Classification (NCBI taxonomy): domain Eukaryota; kingdom Metazoa; phylum Platyhelminthes; order Polycladida; family Euryleptidae; genus Prostheceraeus; species Prostheceraeus crozeri. The sequence continues at coordinate 115,712 of CAJQUW010000118.1, read as the reverse complement.
GATGAGGGGGAGAATCGAAGAAACACAAAGCCGAATTGATACTCTGCATCGTATTAGCTCTACAAATATGTTGTCTTCCTTCGTTTTGACTTGTTTCTAGTAGCTGTGGAATTTCGTTTGCGCTTTCTTGTTTTCACTCGACGTCTAGATTTAGAACGTGCTGCTCTAGTCGGCTTTTTACTTTTCCTGCGTCTTTGCTTAGTAACTCGGCCTGATCCAACTTGTCTTGACTTCCTACGCTTCTTCCGAACTGTACGTCTCGTCTTTGTTAAATCATCTAATGCGTCTATGGCAGATTGCTGCGCGCGCATTTTCATAGATTCACCGATATCCTCACCTTGAAGCGCATCAGCTGCAACATTTGCACCAAAATCTAAAGCCCTGCTTCCAACACGCTTCATGATTGGTACGCCATACTTTTTGAGTGTTGGAAGAACCATACGTCTTAGTGCACCAAATATGCCTCCTCCAACTTGTCGTCTACCTCCAACAAACACGGGATAACCGCTCTGATATGATGGTCTACTGTAAATGCCTGTCATTATGACTATTGAATAACTATGGAAGTCACAATAGCGTAAAGCCTTATTCTCGTGACCTAATATGTAGGGTCAAAACAGTAACACCACCACAGAACGGTACTACTTCTCCTGCATCATCATGAATTGATATGTCAATTCTATTGATGAAATTTCGGCTGATTGGTAGATACATTGTGTTAAAAAATTCTCGATTGATTAGTTGCTTCCTTACGGATGAGAGAGGAAATGTGCGCAGAAGTGGGGCCTCAATGTCGCCAACCCTTGTATATTCAATAATGTTACAATAGACGTATAAGTTACTTATATCACGCTCTAGTGATGGGGCTGTATCGCCTATTGATGTACCTTCATAAATAGTTGATTTTGAGAATCCCAATGTGGTCGTTAACACGCTATCCAGCTTGATAAGAGAGTTCTTCCCTACCTTTAGAATCATGCGTTTCTTATGTGGGTCATAAGAAAAGTGATATTCATCTGCATCAAGGTAATCTACACCAAACTCATTTAACTTTGTACACAATTCAGATGGCGTTTTCAAGCTTTCAATGTTCAAATTAACTCTTTTTACAAGTTCACTGGAAGTAGACAATTCATCACCCGATATGTCTTCGCTGTATACGTGGATATCCCATGAAGCATTTGTTGATGCTTTGAGTTTAGAAGAGGACAATTGAACCTTGAATGTATCATTTAATTCTGTCAACCAAGGTGCGCTTTCAAGGCCCTTAAACATCCCAATCATTTCAGATCCAAATTCAATAACAGCGGACTCAGACTTTTCCAATGGTGTCTTTTTAGTAAAAACAATAAATTCTGCCTCCGTTTCAACAGTAAATAAAGTTACTTTCTCTTTCTTATATTCACAAGTCATTAACGTTTCTGGCACTGATCCTTGAAACTTTCTTGCAAAGTCTTCAACACTTCTAATGACCTCAAATTTATTTTTTACTCGGATGCTCCTTTTTTGTAATGCATACAATGGCACAATTCTACATTTAAAATCAGTGACTTTCCTCTCCGAATTCCACCCACGTCCATTGTACCAATACCTTGATGAGAAAGTTGTTCTGGAATACCCAAAAGTATGACTCAAATCCTTACCTAATACAAGAAGAACATGCTTCCCTTCCTTCATCAATTTTGTTGACCCCTTTATGACTGGTTTGTAGAATTTATTCAAAGTCAGCTTGAAGAGATCATTTATTCGTTCAAACATTCTACCGATTTCCTTTTCTGTATCTTGCAAGCTCATTGTGGGAACCTTAGAATCAAAAGTTGACGTTGCAAATGCCTTTTGAATTTTAATCATGTTTTGAACAGATGGTAAAGATGTTGAAAAAGGATGTAAAGTTAGATGATGAAAAGCCCATGTACCATGTAGACTATTTTGAAATATGCGAAAGCAATCATCCTTCTCTCGCACTTCTTTATGTAATTCAAAATAGTTGTTCTTTAGCAAACTGATATCGTTGTAATAAGTAATTTCAGTTAGAGCAACTTCATGGGGTCCATGCAGAGTAATTGGATTAGCGAATTCAACAGAGTATAGAGATGGTTTGTTACTTGGGAATATCTTGGGGTTGCTATTGCTTGGAAGAATGATATTGAAGTTAGTAGACATGTTAAAGTCATATATGGAAGAAGTCACATGCTATATTAGCTTAAAAGTTACGAGTGTCTCCCATCTCCACATTTTGTAGATCCTGGTGCGTTATCCAGCTATTGAATGAATCAGGATATCCTTTCCATTTAACTAGATATTTCCTTTGATTGCCATGACCTTTCCTCCTAATTATTTTATCAATCATATACACCTCTTCACTTCTGTCTACTACTTGCAATTCATAAGAGTAAAATTTTCCTTCAATTGGATTGCCATGGTAATCTATTAATTTATACATGGTGGGTCTAAATTTTGTATTTACTTCATCCACAAAAAACTCTTCTTCAGTCCAATTAGGTAGATACCCCTTCTCAAATGTAGACTTAACCTTTGAAATCCGAACTCTATCACCAACATTAATTTTCTTTTCATTGGAAATGTTTTTCGCTTTCTTATCATACAATCGAAGCCATACATCCATCGCATTATCTGGGGTAACATCAACTGGTTTCATCTTAATGATTCGATGGTAGCTTTCATTGTAATTCTTAACAAATTTCTGCAGCTCACCTACCCAAACATGTGTATTTTTTGCAGTGAAATAGCGCCATATTTTTGTCTTCAGTGTGCGATTGAACCTCTCAACCATGGCAGCTTTATAAGCACTTTTGACACTAAACAATTCCACATTATGACTTTTAAGGAGACTTCGAACATCAGAGTTTTCGAATTCCTTCCCTTGATCGGTCTGTATTCTTTGCGGAACACGCCCCTCATCGAAAATGCTCCGAAAAGCCGCTTCAACTTCTGGTCCTCGTTTAGATTTCAGCGCACGTGCCCAAGCATAGCGAGATAAAATATCTATTACGGTTAAGATGTATTTATAGCCATCATTGTACTGTGATATCTGTTGCATGTCAGCCAAGTCCGCTTGCCATTGACTATCTATATTGTTAACAACATATTTTCTTGTTGGAAACCGCTTTCTCGCATTTTTGTGAAGAGTGTAAGTCGGTTGACTCCTCAACCACTTCTTGACTTTCTCTATTCCCACACCTGCTGCACGGGCTAGAACCTCCGGACGACTGAAACTTGCGGGATGATTTAAGTCGTAATAAATCTTTCTGAGTTTCACTGCTGTACTCATCGTCTTTGTTCTGATTTGCACGCGTATTACTCGCACAGCAACTGCTAACACAATTGATATCAACCTCTATGCCCTCTTCTGCTTTACCTTCGAGCGCAGATTTCAAACAGCAGCAAAATTTTTGTAACGACATGATATGAGAGAGGCTTAATTCATATTTGCTTAATATTTACTATACTCCTTCGCAACACGCATTGAGCGCCTAGTAGCTCTTTTTGGTTGCAGATCGTCGGGATCTGCAAGCTCTCGCTTGACCGCCATCGTGGGTGTTTTACTCTTTGATCCATCTTGTAAGTGACCCCTATCCAATTCATTCACAGTCGGTCCTCCAATAATATTGTGAGGTACATTTTGATCAGATAAAATTTTCTGAAAATATGTCCACCCTTGTGGTGCACCTAGTTTTCGCCTTACATCTCTGACAGCATATTGTAGAAGGTCATCTATGTGACTATTTCTAATAACATCACCAGTTGTTTCATCTATTATCTCCCCTCTCTCATTGAACTTCACATGTGGATCAATGAAGTCAAATAATCGCTCAGCGCGCACACGATATGGTCGAGGTGTTGACAAGGTTATAAATCGTCGCAACTTGTCACGAATCTGTCGCCTCTCGTCAATGTTTTCAGCTGCTAACTGCATTCGTCGATAGGGATCCTTAATCTTCTGAATTTCCATATCCTTTTGTGTTAGTTCCTTAAGTTGATTCGTAATAGGTTGATCTATATTTTTGACTTCCTGTGCACTTTGTAATGTAGTCAATTGTACATACTCCTCTTGAGGAATGACTACCATCTTTGAATACGACATGTTTGAAAATAATAAGGCAACAAAGTACATTGCTTAAAACTAACTGTGAACCGAGAAAACTGTCATTGGTTCAGCGGAATTAGGTATGATATTTGTTCGAAATCGAAGTCGTTCCGGACATTCCTGGGTTAGATCAATAAATAGATAACCATGTGGTTTCTTTGTTACATCTTCATATATTTTTGAAAGTACTTTAGGTTGTTGAGGTAATATCTGTCTACTGAGATGATGTATCTGACTGCTATCTCTTGGATTTTTAAATATTGCCAAATAATGTGTATTCAAACTTCTAGTTCTTTGCTCTTTCCCTCCATCGAAGATGTTTTGGGTGATGTAGATAATAAAAGCTTCCCTATGATGTGCAGTTTGAATGAACATTTCAGTTACATCCTTTGAAGATTTGCTTTCTCGTAATAGATCATCTAATACTAGTAAGTCACCTGCTTTGATATCCTCAGTTGATGGCAACCCTTGCTTCACCTCATAACCTTTCTGGCGAAGTGCAGAATGTAGTTGTGGTTGAAATATTCCATAATACCATTTGACTCTCTTAATTTCCTTGTTAAACATTTCATTTCTATATTGTAGCAATTCAGTTACAAATGTAGTTTTACCGGACTGACTTGGTCCAGCGACACACATTGTGCGATCAGTGAATAGACGAAAATCTGTCATCTTATAATTCCATTAACATTAAACTCATCATCCCACTAATTTTGCTTAGAACAACAAAACAGACACATGTTCCAGATCAAGTTTATTTACATTCAGAATAGAAACTTTCAAGTTACATTTACAAATTAAAACATTTACAAATTAAAACATTTGTGTTTCCTCATCACAATTAGGATTATAAAAAGTTTTCAAGTCAGCGTCTTGGCGCTTCAACTTCAATTTAGGATTCCCATCTTTAGATTTCCGCCCTCGCTTTTTGCTCTCTTCCTTCCCATCACTTGAAGCAGTCTTATCAATGTTAATTAAACATTTATCAATTGGTAGTGGTTCATAGACTAGTTGAAGAACCTTCATTTGCAAAGATGCGACTTTACCAGTCGAACCATGTGAACCAATATAAAGTCCGGTAACGTGCACTAAGCCCATATAGCGGCCCCGTTTGAGATCCTCACATTCCATCGCGTTTGTAAAGAGATCGAATGCTTGAAAATGATCCGACAGTTTTAAAAACAGTGTATCGAATTCCGGCAATTCCTTATAACCAACTCCTTCCTCTAATGCCTTTCTCCAATGAGTGGGAGCACTTTCAGGCAGCTCAACACATTCTTTCGCGAAAGAGTCAATAGTTTTAAGAATCACCTGTTGCCATTTTGGAAAAGTCACTCGCATTTGTCTCATATTGCTATACCCTGATGTAGACATACCATTACTGTGGAAGAATGGAACTTGAAGATAAAAGCCATCATCACCATAATTCAAGGTTTGAAAGTAGAACGTATTTCCAATCCCTTGCACCTTTCGTGTCGGACGAAGCTTCAAGAGATCTTGCTCAAAAGCGTCACCTTCCTCTCTGATTGTATACATTTTCTGAGTCATGTTTCAACAAGTACTAATTCAGAGCTTTCAACCAGCGCAAATGAATTGTCACTTGAAAGTGGTAAAATATCATTAAAGCGTCTTCCTTATATACACCTATATATGACTCATCAATCAAAGTGATGACGTGTCACTTTATGATTCGCTAACCCTATATTAACATTGCAGCAGTTGCTGCAATCCTTCCAAGCGGACTATTGATTACACCATTAATACTGTTTCCAATATCATTTAACATACTTAGAAACCCACCACCACCGCGCTGAATTAAGTTTCGCCTTTTCTTATCACTACTCCTTGGATTTGAAAACTTTTTAATGCTATTCAAAGAGCCAGCATTCAACAGAGGCTTGTAAATAGGTAGACATTTGTGTATTGCAAAAGCTAAATCACGAATGAAATCATCACTTGAATTTTGAATCAATTTACACTTCTTCTTATTATCATGTATCCTGTTTAACTTTCGCAACGCCTTTTTAAACTGACTTGAAGGTTTGAAAGACCGTTTCGATTGACGAGAAGATGCCTTCCGTTTTACAGACATTTTTATTCTAATATGGAAATAGATAATACAATTACAATTTTTGCTTAGTACTTACAACATTATATACAAAAGTTTACAAGCATTCACACAGAGTTTGTTGCTGGTACTTATAAAATTACATAAAACACTTAACAAGCTGTAGAGGGAAACTGATATACACTCACATCGGCTAGAGTCTGATTTGTAGCAGTTATGAGCTGCTCAATGTCTTTCATTAGATGTTTTGAAATTGGACAGCACATACAGCAGGGCTTTGAATGGAAAGTCTTTAAAATATTGGCATAGTATGCCCGCAAACTGATTACCTCAGAATGTCCTTGAGCAGCCACATTGATGCTTACTGATGGCGGTCCACTGAACAAGTCCAGTTTGCATTTGTCACCCTTCTCGTCATAGTAGCTGGAGGTGATAATGTCATGGAGACATGTGTTGAGTTTCCGTTGGATACTGGTGCACCAACAGCGAGAGTATTCCGGTACAATCTCCGTTTGAGATAGTGGGCGAAATACTTCGTTGAGCCAGAATCTTGCAACTCGTGTAAGAGCGTTGTTCACGACTCTCATCAACATTCTCTGCACCACAACGTCCTCTCCGCAGCGGAAATACTTCACTATTTCCTCCATCAGATCCACCAAATCCGCTTTATAGCCAGTTATATTCACGGCAGAATAAAATATATTGCCCGTGAAGAGTTGACTTCGGTAAATTATTGAAATGGGAATGTTGGTAGTGAACGACATGCTGATTGACATTGTATTAGCCTCAAATTATGCTTGAAATAGAACGGTACAATGTCCTCCTTATATAGAAAAGTCAAACAAAGACACAATAGTGACCAATCACAGACCTGCATGATGACTCATCATGCACGATATACAGTGACTGTTGAAGATATTTCTTCATCGCAAAGGGGACAAGATGAAGTTTCAAAGGGTACATAACATGTAGAACACATAACGCTATGAGAACATGGCAAAAAGAGAAGGGATCGTTCCTGTTTAAAACATTTAACGCAGTTCCGTTCACATAATAATTTAAATGTCTCTTGTTCTAATTTCCTTCTGAAGTCACTTTTATTGGGAGAACTTTTTATTAAAACACTGTCAGATGTCTCCTTCTTTCCATATCGTTCCAATTTGATCCTCCTAATTTCACTATCATTGCAGTGTAGCATGGAGAAATCCTCTATCCACCTACGATCCAAATTGTGATTCATAGCATGCTCATCTAGATCCATTAGTCGATCAACTAAATCACCAGCGTTGATATTTTCACTGAGATTTGTTACAGTTTCTATGGCTTTGAACGAATATCCAAGGTCTCTTGCGACAACCCACGACGTTGGGATACTAGTCATCATTATGTATGTCATCAAAAAACTAACTCATATTTATAGCATAGTTTGTCTACGTAAAAGGAAAATCAATGTGTCATCTTGATTACAATGGTTGCAATAGTCACAATAGTCGCAATTGAGCAAACCCATTCAAAATCAAACAACGGACGTCTATCGGTACGTACCCAAGTGCTCAGAACCAAACCACACAAGTTCGATCATAGACGTTCCGAAACACAGTGTACCAAACACATGTACCTATCCAGTAAAACAGATCTCATACAAGTTCCTATTGATAACACTGAATTATACATGTACCTATCCATGTGCCTATCGATAACTAAAGTATACATGTACCTATCCATGTACCTATCCATGTTCCTATTGACAACACTAAACTTTACATGTACCTATCCATGTACCTATTGATAACACTAAACTTTACATGTACCTATCCATGTACCTATCCCTGGCAAGTAGGGCACAGTTTTCACTACTGATTTGATTTTTGCTTTTTTTAAAGTTTTTTCAGAAACTAATGGATGGATTGACTTGAAACTTCTGTTACATATGCACTAGCGCATTACAAAAAAAGGACAATTAGCCCGACCTCTCACGATCACTACAAGATAGATTAATTTCAGTTTTATAATTACATACAAACTTGGGGTGACTTGGCCACAGGTAGAGGAGACTTGGCCACCCAACTGTGGAGACTTGGCCACTTATAAATTTTAGTATACAAGTTATATGTGCATTAATTGCACCTATAATATGATATAATCAACACACTAAATAACCCATGATATCATACAGAGAAGACTTGAGCTCAAATTAGGCCTATCAGGCCTGTCCGACTTATCCTAATTTCCATGATAAAATATTGATCGCTATTTGTTTGGACCATAGGCCTATAGATCTATGATTATAAAAGATCACGAAAAATACCAGCCTTTTGTATCAAAAACCATATTTAGCCTAATCGGTCATCATCTCGAATCTCGATTATGCTGCATACAAAAAATACAAGCACTGTCACAAGCACATCGCCTTGTGATTCGATACTCACGTGACAACAAATAAAATTTTAAAAGGTCTGTCTCTGCCATGGTGCCACCTCGCTACATAATGCGTCATGCTCGATGCGTCATCGCCTCGATACCTACTCATGTGATTAAGGAAGAATAAAACAATAACAAAAAATATGAAAGGATCAGTCTCTGGTGCCATCTCGTTGCATACTATAATGTCATTCTCACTGCATGCTTTTTCTGAAAACAGCAAAACTAAAAGTAACATTGGTTGTATCAACCATGTTTACATGTAGGCTAGGTTCTGGATCGCGACATCATTTTCTCCGGTGAGATTCAATCACAAAGAACTAAACAAACACACCTGACACAAACAATTCCCAAAGCACTCCTCACACACCCATTTCTCGCATGAGCTGCACAAGAACCAGTCAAGTCCAGAGGACTCATAAGAATTGCTACAAATGGGACAGCTCTCAGTTCTTCTCGCCTTTGCTGTTTTCTTCGGCCCGGCTCTTTCTTTGGTCTTGATTAAGGATTGAGATGCGATTCCTTGAGACGTTGGTTCTCCGCTTCCTTGCTTGGTGCTGATAGATCTCTTGACACCCCTCAATGGAGACTTCCTTTCTTGAATTCGCTTCATCTCACAATCTGATGTCGCAATCATATGGCTTTGGGTCGATGTCTGCGTTGTCTGGTCTTCGGAGTCCCTGGAATCGCCTGAAAAGATATCAAGAAAAACATTCTTAGCTTAGCTTCAGCAACATGAGTTAGTACACGAATTATATGAGTCATATTTTGCATGTTTAAGTCTATTTTTCAATTAATGTGCAAAACTACAGCACGACACGTAAAAATATTTTGCTTACCCAGGTAATTTATATTATACAATTCTACCTACTGTCCTAATGTTCAAGCGCTTACCTTCGGATATCCTTTGAAAACCGATGGTGATACAAAGTCATCAGAGGATGTGGAGGTCTGTAGAGCAGCATATGACGTCAGAGGAGGAGGCTCGCAGGAACTGGAGGTATGTGGAGCAGCTGATGACATCAGAGGAGGCTCGGAGGAGTCGGAGGTTTGTGGAGCAGTAAAAACCGATGCCGGTGCGAAATCCTCTTCATCGAATATGTGTCTGTTGAATGGCCAAATTCCAGTTGCCTTGAATCCTGATTGAATGTTTGCAGGAGTTGAACCTTTCAGTACAGCCTCTCGTACAAATTGTGATACATTGTATATCGTGATACAACGTCCAGGATTCTGCGTCATCCACGAAGTTGCTGCTGCGTTGTAGAATTTCTTCATGGGGCCAAACACACTCTTGTCAAGCGGCTGCGTCCTGTGACTAGTATGCGGCACCAAAATAAGGATGTGAATGTTGCTTTCCTTTGCAAATGAGAGGGCAGGAAGTGACAGATGGCTCTCGTGGTTGTCCATTATCAGCAACACGGGATAGCCCGGGGTCGGCCTAGCATGAGCTTTGAAGTGCTTCAGAACTTTCACGAAAGTGTCGGAATTCATCCAGCCATTTCCAGTTACCAAACCGATGCTTCCCTCCGGAGCATTGGCCATCATTGGATCGTGAAACCTCTTTCGCGGAAAGACTAAGACAGGAGGAACAGTCTCTCCAATGGCCGAAACTATGCAGCAGACGGTCACCAGTTCTCCGCGCTCTCGGCTCGCTATCTGCCCCACCTGCTTCACTCCCCGCTTTCCAATGACATTTGGCATCTTCTGGACAGTTGTCAATCCGCTTTCGTCAAGATTGTAGATCTGTTTGCCTCGGAGTTGGGATGCCTGGATAACTTCTTCCAGCTTGTCGAAGAATTCATCTATGTTCCTTCCGTTAAACGCAGATGCTCTTGCAATTGATGTTGCTTCCGGTTTGCGTATTGAGAGACGAGGATGACGCCGCATGAAAGCCAGTAGCCACTCAAAGCCAGCTTTCTTATCACTGTCCCACTTCTGTGGATATTTGATTTCATTGAACAATGCAGTTTGATAAGCCAACTCTCTTGTTTTAACCGTCGTTAACCCGTGGAACATGGACGAACAACGTTCTAAGTATTCACAGAGCTGCTCTTCTTGTTGGTCTGTAAAAACCTGTGCTTTTTATAATTTGTTGCAACACATGCACCAGGATCGTTACGCAGCAGTTCCACTTTCCTCCTAATTGTCGTACGAGGAATTCCAACCTCATGTGCCACCCGAAATGACTTTTCTCCATTCAAGACTCTCTCTGCCGCATCTCTAAGGGTCTCTTCAGTAAAGCCCGCTCTCGTTGTCTTACGGTTATACGTTCGGGTCATAGTCCTGAAGAAGAAAGAAGAATCCTTAGACAGCTAAATGAGACTCAAGTCTTGATAGAAGGAATATGCGGTATATGTCTTGCAAGCATGCATTCCCGTGCCCATGGTGCTGTTCCTAATAATTAGTAATTGCCTAAGTAACTTAATTATGCGCTCATACATCGGAAAAATAATTGGGGAGAGTTGGCCACCATCAGATCGTCATGGGGAGACTCGGCCAATTAGGTGGCCAACTCTCCACATGATAGCTCAGCATTAAATTCTTAATATTATGTTGGTCTACCGTTAAGTTGAGGAATTTCTTTGTTTGGATATCGATAGCCATTGACAAGTTAATGAACACTTACGAGTTGTGAGTATTCCGACCGTGTGCACCCGACAGCGTGACTTCCGTAGTGTGATGGGAAAATGACAAAAACCGACCTGAAATGAACTTAACGCTGTGTAGACAAGGCCATTGATCGACAGCAGTATCCAATTACCGTCTTTGAGCAAGGCATGTTGGGTGATAATGAAACGCCAAATGGATTAGCTTCCCGACGATTACTTTCTGAGATCTCGACTGTGGCCAAGTCTCCACAGTGGCCAACTCTCCTCACCCTCCCCTACATCGGAAACTTCTTTGTTCGTGGGACTGATGAGGATCTCGCCAACAGGAAGTTGATTATCGAAGTCACTGATATTTATTTTCTTAACAGTTTTACTGTCGCAGTGTTCTAGTTTCAAGAATTGTACTTCGATATTCTTCACCATGCTCATGAGTTGAGGCCTCAAACGAGTTATTGAGATGACCAACACTGTTGAAACAACTTTTCAAACGGTTCCGCCATCTGTGTAGCATAGATGAAGAATCGGATTTTATTCATAGTTTCCAGATCTTTCAAAGAGAGATATAATTTTCGTAGAATCAACCAAGTTTAATATTGTTACTGATATACCGTACGAGTTTATATTCATTTTCAATCTCATAGTCGCTCTACTCGCTTGTCGTCTGATGTAATTTTTTGATATTTCCCATTTAAGCTGTATCTACTCGTAATTATCATCCAATTGATAAGTTTAGAACTTTCAACAACATTCAATGAAACGTCATTACTTGAAGAGCAATAACGGTTAATTTAGAAGGACGTAGGCCTGATAAAACTTTTAATAGAAATATAGTCTGCATGGAAGATGTTGATCTTCAGATTTTGTCTCTCTGTATATGCCCACAATTATTAATTAATTAAAGAAAAATAATAAATACCTTCTGGAAGTTTCTTTGAAGAAGGATTGACCCAAAAAGTCGAGAAATAGTTTCTTTTTCTTTCTTTATTTATTTAGTATTACAGGGGGAGACAAAATCGGAATACTATATCAATATATTAAATTATATTTGGCACCTATAAGTGCAATGAGCATAGGCAGCAAAGGAAAATACATCAGGAGTTACAGTAAATCATAAGCTGTCGCTTAAATTGTTTCACAGTATCACTAACAATGTTATCGGGAAAGCGGTTCCAGTCATCGTTGTACACGTCTGATAGCGAGAATGTCTTAACTCGTGGATAGCATATTCGAGTTGGGGCGAATCAATGTATTGGAAAGATGGACAAGCGCTATTCGGCGTCCCAAGAGACAAATGACCTGAGGATGGTAGACATAATTCGGCTAGCTGTCTGAACACAAGTCAGAATGTGCCGAGAGAATTTCAGGTCTTTCGGCATGAGAACTCCGAGGTCCTTCACACAGCGGGAGTGATTCATATTTTTTCCACACATCGCCATAAATATATTTTCGTGTATAGTCTCTTTTTTATAAGGGCGATTGATTATAATGTGGTCATACGTACGTGGAACCACATTAATTTGCATAGTAGCCTACGGTTATAAAGTTTTAATAGAAATTTGAATCATGCCAAGTTTTGTTCAGCTTATGCATAGGCTATACATGGTGTTACCAATATAGCTCAAACTTTGGTCTACATTGATATTTTAGAAATGCAATAAGATAATAACTTGAAGCGACACAGGGGGTCTAGGCACAAGAATTTCGAATTTTATCCCTGAAATCAAAAGCTGCGCAAATTTTCGCAAATGATGGAGTGGGAGTCCTGGTGGTCCCTTGAAATTCACTTTTAAAGCATCTTGAAAGAAGCAGTTTTTTTGGTAACTAGTTTCAGGGAGGAAACCTTTAAGTTGCCCGATCGTACCAAAATAAAACATTTTTGACATTTCACAAGTGCAATAAACTTGAGTGAAATTTTACTCTAATTCTATGTATTTATCTTTTTTTTATTATTCTATGTTTATCTAAATGGTATGATCGGTGATATGATTCATGTCACATTTTCAAAGTACTGTACTCACATTGAAAATCGATGCGTTTCGTCATCATGCTATGTTTACAAGTGAAAAAATTCAGACCATAGAAAAAAGTAGACAGGTCAAAAATTTGAATCCAACTAATTCTTAGGTAACAGCCTGATGATGCGATAAAACCCGAAGTCACAAAAGTGCATGTCAAACAGCAAAGTACGACAGTGGGCCGTAAACCTTGTACCTCGTTGTGCGGTTCACTTTTGTTAAGTTTGAAGCAAAATAACAGTACTCGTTTATTACAAAAGCATCTATATTTCATGAAAAAAAGAACACCATCTCAACGAGTAATAAAAAGTTAATGATGTTTGTGTAGTCGAAAATGATAAAAAATATACCAGAAGTCAGCTTTCAAAATGAGCGAGTGTAAAAATCCGAAACTTCAGCACATGTTAACACAAATTTTACGTCATATCATTATGCGAGGACTATACATGATCGTTTCTGTTTTCCAACTAAAAATTGATTTTCCATCGAATTTCCGATAAATGTTATAAAAAGTTCCACTATATTCGAATTTCCATCAGTTGAATTACGAGGAAAGTTCCATGATACATGAAGACAATCAGTGATAACAGCAAAAATAAATTAGTTGAAACAAGCGTTTGGCCTGATAGGTGCTTTCCTTCGCATTGATGTCCAGAGTGGCATATCAACAATTTCAATAGTTCAATCTTAATTAGGAGCAACAATGCACCATTCAGTTATTGTGCTCAAAGCACAGAAATTTCTTCATCATTCCTGGCAGCTGCAATTTCTGTATCTCATCGTGCGACATGTTTTGTCGTACTACTGAACGGCAAAAATGCATGAGGAGATCCCGGCGAACAGGAGTTTTGGCGACAGTGAAAAAGGATTCTTGTTGATCAACACAGCTGAAAAAAGATGTTGGTTTCTATGAAACGTAGCAAATGATATCAATGCAAAGGTCAAGAAAAAGAATATCATAGAAACATCTGAATACAGTATGATCCCGTTATAATGTACGCAAAAAGTCCCGCCAAAAAATCGTATCGGACTAATATAAAACCAAACAGGCATTTGGTAATAAAGTGCATGCAACTGGACATAACGATCAGAAATTTCATTCATTTTAAAATTGAACGTACGAAATAGGGAACTCTATAACTCCTTGAAATTATCAAATATACTTTCTACTTACGCATTGTATCAATGTAGATATCGCAGGTTCCAATTTTCAAACGCAGTTTTTGTTTCCAAATGATGCTTAATCAGCTGCAGTTACCACTTACGGCTTTTTACCTTGTCAGACATACAGATGCAGCTTAGCGTTGCTATTTTACAAAAGCCAACAAACATACGACTATTTCAATTGAGGACAAGATGTAAAATTGCCTGAGAACATCATCTGTAACTCATTTTCGCACAAAATGCAGTTACGGGTTTTTACCTCAATACGGCAGATGTGACCTAACGATGCTCCGCTTCATGGCAGGCATTTTATAGAGAAATGATGGAGACAGGATCCAAAATGAGGAAGTATTAAAGCGGTGTGGTCTGAGGTAATTAGCGGTGACGAGACGATCCGTAAAAATAGACTCCACTGGTTTGGATATGTCAAGAGGGCGGACAACATTGTGAAGGAAGTTGAAGAGATGGAAGTAGGCGGTCGCAGGAAGACCGAAGTCATGGAGCAGCTGCATCGAAAAAGATCTCAATAAGCTCAAAATCAATGAAACCTTGCCTTGGACCGAAACAGCTTGAGACGCGCCATCAACCATCCAACTCCATCCGGGAACTCAAGGACGCTAAACGAGGAGTGAGTGTCACTCTATGAATACAATCGGCAGACAGATCTGACAAACTTTGAAAGAATTAAAATTCATAGGATGGTGATCGGATTTGATGGTTTGAAACAAATTTATAGTTGTGGTAAAGGCAATATGAAATTTCCGACCGCGGACACCTTGTTTGTTTTCATCAATAGTTCTATATCGATTTTTTCAACATTAGTTGAACAATCGGCGATTCTATCATTTCTTTTTGATGAGAACTGCAATTCATGATCATAAAGATTGCAGAGTGCCATCTCGCCTGGACATAGAAAATAAAGATGTCCTTAGACTAGAACAATTTCAAGGCAGCCTTGGCCATTGAAATCCATTGTAAAAAGTTACCGTTATTTTTATATTTATACATGTAGGTGCGTCGTATATGTGCATCAAGCTGAATACTTTGTATGACCAGCCAAGCGATCATCAAATTTATGAGCCTATAATCCGAAACCAAAGGAAGTCCGGTAGATAGGGTTCGTTAATACAAATAAGTAAACTGAAATGCTACCGGTACCCTGTAACCATACTTTAATCAAGATATTCTTCTCTAATGAACTAAGTAAAAAATAAAAATATATCTTTGTGAAATCGCAACTAGGAGATCCCTGATTCGTCTGATATTCGCGTCTGGTCACGGAAAATCGATCATTCAGGAAAAAACATCATTCATCGATTACAAAAATAACTATCGATTCATCGATCGATCAGAGCAAAAATATCCACCTTAGCATCATCATTCGATTGTTTGAAGAATAGCTTTGTCATGATTGTACAGCTGGTATATGTTTGTTCTCGACTTACTGAATTTTCTTGGCACAAATCCTTTCACGGAATTTTTTACTTGATACACTTCCTAAATTTAATAGGAACAAAAGCTTCTACTATCCATGATTAAAAAGTAGTATACGGATAATCAATTGATTCAATAATCAATACGGATCAAAATGTTTTTCAATAAATACATTGCAATACAAACAGAGTAATTTGCATCACTTATCACAGCAACTGGTAGCCCATTTCGTTCGAGTCTTGATTCTGTTAAATGATAATTGGCCCTCAGTGTGGCCAGCACAACATGTCCCACAACCGCATTCTAATTTGTAGATCCCAATATAATGTGGAATGTATCGATCGATTGTGCTACTCTGCAACGAACGTGGCAACTCTGGGGGATTGGGTGGTGCAGGCGCGCTGTGATCATTTCTGTTCTAAATGTCCCTTTTGCCAACTTCCAATGAAATTCTCAGGATTTGAACACGCAACCAAACCCTTTGAACCTCTGTGAACGGAGGGACTGACATGACAGGAACAATGTGACACAAAGCAGATGTTCACGTGATTTATGATGACAATTTTGCAGTCCGCTATGACGTATGAGAAATCATGTGAGCGCAATTTTGAATGCTTACCTCATTAACAACAGGCCTCCGTTACTATTGAATGTTGCATCAGCAAATGGCATCTCATTGTTCCCGAAAACGGATGCTGAGAAGGACATTTCAGCTTCGGTGGAGGATCCACTGTCCAAATCCCACAGACGAGTTTTTCTGAAAATCAAAAGAGAATATATGTTTTGAGATAAGTCTTCTAAAATCGGTGTTAATGAGGAATGAATTTTATTGTGACAAAATAGAATACGAATTAATAAAAAGTTCAAATTTTGAAGCACTCAAATTAATTTATTAATAAGTATAACAGAGTCAGTACATACAGGTAAGGGATCATATGTATTTATACATGTAGAGGAAAAAGTGAACTCTTTTCTCAAAGCATAAATTGTAGACTCTTCTTGAAATCTCGATCAACAATATAAGGGGTGGACGTTTTTTAGTGAAGGTCAC
This sequence comes from Prostheceraeus crozeri, assembly GCA_907163375.1. NCBI lineage: Eukaryota > Metazoa > Platyhelminthes > Polycladida > Euryleptidae > Prostheceraeus > Prostheceraeus crozeri. The sequence continues at coordinate 98,842 of CAJQUW010000118.1, read as the reverse complement.
GGTGGAGGGAGGAAGAGCAAGGAAACGTTGGAGTGAGGTAATTAAGCAGGACATGACGACGAGCGGTCTAAAACATGAGAATGCGGGAGATCGAATGAACTGGAAATATAGCCTGAAAACCCTTGAAGAGGAAAATGCGGACTTAACTCTGGAATGAAGAATCCTTAACTTTGACGAATGATCGATGACAATGAAAGGATAATTCTTTCAAGTTTTCTTATAATCCCTTTAGCAGAATGCACTTCCATTTTTCATCCAATCAACCATCTCCGCCAACGCTCCAGACTGTATGCACTATAAGTGCACTTCAGAGGTTTCCAATTGTTCATTCATAGGCTTCATAGGTCAGTGACAAGTTAAGCTCCTCTTTGAAAGCTATTGTGTAATCCTAACTTGTCAACGAATCTGCGATTAAGTTCATAGGTCAGTGACAAGTTAAGCTCCTCTTTGAAAGCTATTGTGCAATCCTAACTTGTCAACGAATGCAGTTGATGCTTATCTGCATCTCTTTATTACGCAATTCTGCGATTAAGTTCATCCAACACTTCGTTCCCATTAAGTACTTGGTTAACCTGGCTAAACTATTGGTGCATCTATGGACTGTAGTTAAACTATGCCATTTTATCTTCTAATGTATTTTTGCTATTTAGAAATCTCATTATTTTCTGTAATATCCCCATCCCTGTAAATTTGCCCTGTGAGCATAGAAATAAAACTAATTAGCTGAGAGAATGAAAGTGGAGTTGTCAATTTCGCATTTTGAAATATGTATTTCTATGAAAAACTTGCCTCAATAGATAGTCCTTTTATACATTGTTAATTTGCCCGCCAATCATAGAGATAAAAGTGGCATAGTTTAAAACGGTCAAAGGAGGATTCAATGATATTTACTGAGAAATCTCGATCGACATCTTGTTAAAATCCCTCGGGCTAAAGACCTCGGGAATTTTAACAAGATATCGACCTCATCATTTCAGTAAATATCAATGAATCCTCCTTTAACCATTACATATACGTACATTTCAATAATTCCTCACTTTTCTTATCGGCTGATCGGAACACAATTGACAAAATTCACTTTTCCGGGGCGCTATTTGAAAGGATCTATCGCAGTTACTTATAAGTCTTTCTAGAATAATAATAACATTAGTGGTTAGGAATCATAAATGTAATTGAAAATCAAAAATGAGATTTCCTACATAGGTTTAGAATGTGGAGGTCATTATTTGAAAAAACAAAGTCGGCGCTGTTTCCGAAAGGAATCGTAGCACGTTATAAACTCATGAATATGAAGACTGTTCAAAATGTCCAAGGCTCTCATTTCAAACTCATCGAAAGTCAATGTTTTCAGTGCTTTAAAGATATTGGAGTTGAGAGCTACGTAGTTTATCACTGAATAAACCAATCAAAGATTTCCCAACACACGAAGATGACTTTGATCACTTCAACTTCTTTCTGTTTGAACGGAAAATGTCTCTAAATCGCTGACGCCTCTTTCATGATGTGCAAAGCTGTGGACCATCTTTGCCAAACCTTCCTTTGAACTGTCTTAGTGCTTATTATGTCGTAGGAAATCACAATGACCACTTCTTTATTTCTGAAGTCGTCCATCGGAAAGAATGAAAATTCATTTTTATTGCATGAATGATGGCTATAGATATATGTTGCCAGTCAAATGTGTCATACATGAGGAAAACTAATTAAATCAATAATGGCAATGTCGTTGACTTAAAATGAAATCACTCAAGGCTTCTCCAAAAAGCGGCCCAGAAAAATGAAACACCTTGTAAACGTAATTAACGTTAATTAATCGCTGCAAAACATTTAAGAGCAAAACTCCAGCTTTCATGTCCAAGACTTATATATGGTCGTTCTTCCTATTTGCAATTTCCAGTAAATGCACAATCCTAGAGATTTCAAAATGCTATGAATAACTGGGACTTAGTCATAAACTGCATGTATGTTATTATGTTGTACAACTGTGATAATATACTTATACGTATAACATATACACATATACGCAGTCATGAGTGAACAATCATGGAACATATTTGGCGAATCGAGGGTTGAAAAACTCAGTACTCGGTTAAACTCGGCAACGTGAAACTAACCATGATTACTTCAAAATAAAATTGCTGAAACTCGATAAATATTTTCAGGATCAACAAATCCACAAGGTGGACTGAACCCACCAGCGACGAGCTGTGAAAACGTTGAAAGGATCGCATTCCATCATCATGTCTTGAAAACACAATTTAAGATTGGATGGGAAGCGTTCGACTTCAGAAAAGTGAAGAAGTGGTGAAGCTTAAAAAAGCAGTGACATTCTTGAAAATATCTGCATGCCTATCAGTTGATCTGCTTTAACGTTGCATTGTCTTTGTCGCTAAGAACCGCAGCTTTTTAAGTGCGAAATAATAAAAAAAACGGTATTAATCGTGATGAAAAAGGCATTGAAAAGCTGTAGAAAGAAGATTATTGGTCAATACAGTGAAATTATTCTGCAGAAAAATATTTCAGCTACGCGAAATTCGAGTCACCAGTTCTTAGAATGGATAGGCAACCTTGGTTAATAGATAACAAATGAGAGATTGAATTCACAACTTTGCAATTACTGCAATCAATAGGAAAACAATGCGATAGCGATGTCCATTATTACAGTCAGCAAAATATTCATAGATAAAGCGATTTGCCATTGCATCCTTAAATTAGATTTAGGGAAGGAATTTTGCTACTGATTTTAATCGCTTAGTCGAATTTCTAGATTTTTTTTCTTTAGTATTCTATTTTGAAACATTCATCCTTTTCATTCCTACATGAGATATTGCTCTTAGATATTAATGTAGGAGCAATCAACATGGAACCTTAAGCCTGTCATTAGTTCAAACGCCTTACCAGGTATGTTACTATACCAGTGGATTCATATTATGCCTCATTCCATTCCTGTAGAAAGTCATGAGACAATAGAATGGTATTCGCGGTTACGATGAATAATGAGTGTGGTACAAAGTTTTGAATTCCACCCATTAGATCATCATCAGGAAATAATTCAGCACAATATTTGGTTGCTTCCCTCCAAACAACATTTTTTATGTTCGCATGTGACTTGAAAGCAAATAGTACTTACTTACATCACAAGTGTTAGATAACGCATCATGTAGGAGTGACCAAGACTTGCTCTTGTTTATTTTGAAGATAGTAATACCAGGTGTCAGGTGATCATACAAACATTTTGGTCTTTCATTTGAAGTTTTTGTACTTTACCAAGCAAACAATTCGTAGAGTTCGTTGTCACCGATTAATAACAGAAGAATTAAGTAACTGATTACTAATCCGCCTATGTATAGAACGACCTGTGCGAAATCATTCACAGAATGAAGTAGCGGGCTGATGAAATCAGAAGTTATTGCAGATTTGCGACTGTAGAATTTATCGCAGACTTCACAACATAACAGTAATTTCGTCAGAGTTAAACAGTATAGTCAAACTAAGCATTAGGCTCAGATATATACTAAGATATATATTATAGACGCTTCGTCAACTGAATGACTATGAGGTTCACAAATGTTAGACTATAGTCAATGGTGTGATCATAATCACCTAGGTTTTAGCATAAACATCATAGCAATTTGAAATGTTACTGAAGATACTTCGCATTTTTGAAATTAGGAATCCGTAATATAAGGGATAGTGTATATCAATGCCCACAGATCAGTAGCTGTCAAATGAGTCAATTGGCGTTATCATCAGAACAAACTCTTCAAAAACGGTATCCCGAACTACTTTAGCTCAGTGATTGATCATCCTTCAAACATATGGGATTCCATTCAATTGCAAGAATTGTCCTAATTCTCTTCTACACACAGCAATGTATTTGTTAAACATATTCCATGAAATCTTTTTTGGGCCTCTTCTGATAAAGTCTTATTAGATGCTATAAGACTAGAATCACATTGGTTTTAAAAACAATTTTCTTTCTTGAACGTGGGACAACGAAAAACCTTGTTCATCTTATTTAACCAACAAAATAACTCCTAGAGTCGGATTCTTGAAGGTTCAGACAATTATCCGATCTTTATGCCGGGAGTTCTCTTCAATATTCAAGTCGAAGAGACACCTAACCTAATCTTGAGACAATCTGGACAATGATTTCATGGTTGATTTTTTGACTACGACTTCTGCGAATAATCTTCCTGATCTCATTTCGCAGCCAATGCTATCAGGAGCATGTTCGTCAGCTTCTGTCGCTGTTCATAATCCATTGAAAACAGTCCTCGAAGAACGAGTCAGTCAGGGAAACAGCGGCCACGACGACTCGAGTACCTCAAAGATAATCCTAAATTTAGGTGCTAAGATAGCTGAGGTAGTTAAAGCACGAGCTCCAACACAGACGTGCAGGAGGTGCAAAGTTCGAATCCTTCCACCTCATGAGGTGCTGATATGACTGTAGGGTAACAGTTGTGAGTAGAAGGCTTCACCACGCCATATATGGCCATTAAGGTTTTGTGCCATTTATGGAGCGAGGATGAGTGAAAAAATGCTTTGGGGCGCTCTACTACGACTGATTCAGGACGTTATCCGCTCTGTATCCATGATTTTCCAGTTTCTCTACAAGCAGACATGACTTAAAATCAGTCCGGTGATAGACATAGTCACGCGTTAAACATAGTCTGGCTTTATTTATGTCTGAATCTTAGAGGCTTAAATAGCATATATCTGCTTCCTCTTGTCTGGAGTGAAGCATCTTGCATAATAACTATCCTCCACTGATCTTTTCATCCGTATTCCAGGGTCAACAGACAGAACATAATTCATCCCGAAAGACGCACCAAATGAGTATTCAAATTGCTTCACAAAGACATTGGATGAGGTCATATACTAAGCGATTTCTTCCATGTCTTGACATGTCTTTTCCCATTGTAGGAGCAACACCAAGACTGTATACGACCGAGAGACGACATTTTCTTAAGCAATAATAGTATATAGACATTTATTGTAATCTCATTCAGGGCGACTTCTGATGCCTAAAAAGAAGATTTGTTAGCGAGGCCTGCTGCTTCGAGAATTGCTGTACCTGCACACAGCCATTGCTCGCTGCACACAGTCGATAAAACTTCATATGAAATGATTGAAATTAATGCAATATTAATAAGCACATGTGTGTCTGGCATTTTGTTTCTACATTGTCAGCACCGTCCAAGGCCCCGGAAAGGGGTAAAAAGTGACGTAAAATCCGTAAAAAAAAATTGTCACCTGCAATACTTTGATAACGAGCATTTCATCTCATTCTGCAAATAATAAGTAGCAATCAACTGATCTCAAATATGATCAGTCAAGCGATAGGCGGTTTCTCTTAGCTCGAAAACATGAAGATCTTTGATGGAGTGGTTCGAACGTTCTCCGTTACTTCTCTGATATATAAATCATTGTAGCTAACTATCTTACCACCACGTGATCATTTCTTCTTTGCAAGATGCATCATCATGAAACGTGCGTATTGAAAGGTTGAATGAACTTTAATATCACCCACACTGTATATTCAGTAGTGAGTTGTGTTGTGTAGCTTGTGGTTGGTCAATTTCTCTCGGAATCTATGGTATGTCTTTGCATAGTATTCATAAATCAAAATAGTTTGGAGCAGTAGAATGTCTAGTTTTCTGAAGCTGTAATGTTTGCCACGTGGAGATCCATGTCCATCACCTACAACATTTTGCTGCGAAAAGATTTGAACCTTTTACTTCCAAATCGCAAGTCCACTTCATTAGCCAGTGGGCCACAGAATTGTTGAAGGTATGTATGACCCTCAACCGTTATAACAGCAACCTTAGTTTCTTAAAAGCAAATCATGATTTGAACTTCATATGAGCAAGGACTGATGAAACTGCATTCATCAGAAGGGAAGAGAATTTTAATTGTAACTTCAATGTCAGGAAACTGAGCATGAACTCTCAAGTCATCACGGAGCACATAGGATGATTGATGATAAAAGACAATATTTTTCACAAGAATCTATGGAAGCCAGTTGCAATTTCAAATATACCTACGTTACGTAAGATGTTCGCGCTAATTACATCACAAACTTTAAGGTTGCTCTTCATTCTAGCCGGTTTGGTAGAATGACCTGTATTTCAGCGTCCACAGTTCTGTAGGCTATGAAAAATCCCTGCCATAAAAATGGTACATCGTCCGCAAAATTACAATTGCATCTAAGCACAGAGAATAAGGCATATGGGACTTTCAACTAAAATACAATTTGACATTCCGTCAACTTGAAGATGATCATTCATAAATGCTAAATTTTTCAAATGCATCTGTCCATGACTTTTCGTGTTGCCGTAAGCATGAGCAATTTGTCTGATTGCCAAGCTAGTATTATTCTGAAATTGAATCTGTATTTGAAAACTAGCACAACTCGACACAGCAAGGATCCAGTGATCACTAAAACTTATGTAACTTGCGACCGAGTTTGAATGAACTTTGAAATTGGAAATTAATTCGATTTATCCATAATTGATTGAACCATAATCCTGTTACATGAAAAAAGAAAAATAGTGTGACAGAGGCTGTATTGGAAAATGCAATCAGTCGCGACTTATGTCTATTACTATTTATCGCAAATTTAGACAATCACTTATTAAGGCGCGTTCACATTAGACCGATAAAGAAAACGATAAAATCGTGACGATACTTCATTTTATCGTTTTGCTCCGCAGTTCACGTCGAATTATATTTATCGTTGAGAAATCGGGCTAATGTGAACAGCAGATATGTTACACATGTAGTGCGATTTTGTTTAAATTTATCGCTTTAGTTGTCGTTAGCGGTCTGAAGTGCTTTGTCATCGGTTTGCTAAGAAGGAAGGCAAGTCCCTATTCTGAAAAATATTAATATTAATCAATCCACTTTCCAATATTCAAGTACAGTGGCTCCTGTTATAAGTCGAAATTTTGTCACAAGTTTTTTTGCAAAATATAACTAATGACTAAAAAAGTATTGAGCTATAAATATATAAATGAACAATAATATGGTAAAATACTATTTATAAATAGTTTTGAATTCATCATCTTGTGACTCTTTTTGTTGAGGTTTCGATGATGACCTCGCCAAAAGTGAATGACGTTGACGTATCTCATGTGTCCACATGAACAGACGTGCATCGCTTCGTTAATTACTTTTGATCGCTGTGTCAAAGTCTACCTAGGACATTATGATAAAAACGAGGCTTCAGATGTTGAATTACAATAGTGACACAGCTTTCTCAACCACATGAAGTTTGAACCGTCCATAAATGAGATCTGGTTAGCTTTTCACTGCGACAAAATGCGCAGTGCTCGCATCAAGTCGGATTTCCTGTATTTTGAGTTATGTTCCATCAACAATTCATCGCACAACTCCAAAAAATCATTTTATTTCACTGAAAATCAGCTTCGGCTGCTGTGATGCCCGTCTACAACTGAATTTTTGGTTGCAGGGTATGTTATCAATAAAATGCACCATTGGTCGATAAATACAAGAAGTGAGATGTCGGTATGATTGACAACCCTCACGTCACACTCAACATAGTGATACCTTCTTGAGCTTTACCATCCATTCTTCTGAAGTGTCAATCGCACATTTGCACACCAGACAGTCAGCGCAAATACATTTGGTAAATAACTTGCAAATACAGCATAGCAGAGTAGACACATGTGCTGCATCTACTCCTGTGGCAGCTATGAGCGCATTTACCATTTGATAACATCATCACATTATTTGTGCAGACAGCGGGCGACCTTATTCCGAAGAAGTTGATGTTACGATTAAAGAGTGCTAACACGCTCACAAAAGATAAACGAGTATGGATGGATCGATATTTGTAGTAAATATTATGTGTTCGAATTTCAGCCCACTCGATATCTGCCCGCGCTTTGTACAAAAATTGGACAAGCTTGCGTTAAATTTGAAGTAAATTCAAAAATAATACAAAGAGGTTCGTGAAAACGACCTATAAGCACATTTTAACAAGAAAAAAAATAAAATCATGAATAATGCACACTCAATTAATTGACATTAAAGAAAGTATCAGACAATTCTAACAAATCATATATTTTTATGCCTATACAGAATTGACCAACGAAAACTTAACGACCATTTATAAAGTCGCAACAGAGCAGAATCATAACATAATGGTCAAAGACATCAAACGTGTAGAGAAAGTGCAAAAATACTTTACCAAGCAAGTGTGTCGACGTGGTCACTTCAACTGTGAAGATTACGGAGCTCGTCTAAGGATCCTTGGTCTGCAATCCCTAGAATATCGTCGTATCTTCTTTGACCTTGTTTTCGTTTTCAAATTAATTAACAAACTAGTTGACATTCCTTATGAAGACTTTTTCGTTATGACAGAATCTATAACCCGTGGTCATCGTCTTAAACTGAAACCCGTTGATCGTCATCATTGTAATATTCGCAATTATCTTTTTACTCATAGAATTATCGGTGTTTGGAATTCTCTCCCGGACTACATTATATCTTCCCACTCTTTGCACAGTTTCAAGTCACGCCTTCGAACTTTTGACCTTTCACCTTTTTCAAAGTTTTTGTGTAAATTCGCTTTTGTTTTTTGGCTCTACGTAAGTGTTCAATTGAACCTGTAAAGCCTTTTGCATTTTGCAATAAATTGATATAAATAAATAAAATAAATAAGCAGCTTTCTATTGCATACAATCAACATTTCACCATCAACGTGAGCTTATCGTTGAGATTAGAGGTGAAAGACTATCAAATATTGATGAGAGCTACATTTATTCGTATGGACACGATTAATCGTTGTGCTTGTTTCTCTAGAAAGAAAACATGTAGCCAACTGACTACTGAAAATATAGAAATACCATTTTCATTGAGCATTAGTTAGCATTCAGTTCTACTAGAGTTCTCTCAGTTCTCACTAGAGGTTGCTAACCCTAACCCGGTGAAAGTTGCGAGTGTGTGTCCCCTAGCTAGTCGAAGTAGCGATCCCCAACCTTCTAGAATGGCTCTGTGCCGTGGGTGGGGCCAGGATGAAGAATGTAACAGTTCCTTTCAGTCACTCTTATTGAGTTATTGATATCTATAAATAAACATCGTAACTCTTGAAAGCTTTACGTTGTGTAAGACGACCTCAAAAAGTCTCATGTGCATAATCAAGCTACTAGAATAAGTCAAGTTAGGCAATTAATACATACGCTGTTCTAAATGTGCACAATATCTACAGATCAATTCGAGAATCTGAATATGATGCTATGACATACATTAATCGGAACACAAGCAACAATAGGGTGTTAAATGCGACTATATTAAAACCGTAACTTTACACAAATGCAATGGGGGAATAAATTGTTGCAATGTAACACTTCATTGTTTTGATGGAACCAGGGTTGTGGAAGCGGAAGCCCGACGATCGCCTCTGATTCCGAAAGTATCATGATACACTGACTGACGCAATTCGCGTGTCAGGGCGAGGCGAGGCACTTCTGACTTTTGACCTCAAGTCTTGATATGAGTTAAGTAATAGCTGTCACATTTAGTGCTTACTCTATTACACCTAATTACAATTTGGCACCTGTATTACTGAATGTAGTTACTTCTAATTTTCTCATTATGATGAAAACGAAGGTGTATTATCTCAGAATACTGGCATTAGAAATCAGAAAACCTAAGTATCATCTTATCAATGACAACTTTAGGCAATGCGGATTGGTGTGTCTTGAGGCAATTTCATTGTAGCATTCTCAAGCACTCTCTTGGTCGTTTCTACCACACACGTATTGGGAAAATGTGATATTTTTATTTCACAATTTCCCGAAGGTCAAAATTTTCAGTAAATTTGAAGAATATTTGACTTTTTGCAAGTCAAAAAAACGCATGCAATCAGCTAGAGTTTGCGACGGAAAGTCCGTGGAGACTGCGAAGTGTTAACGTCAGAACCTATAACTCGTAAAAAATTGGAAAATGAAATAAAAAAGGGGCTCAAAATAGGGAGGTGTGTAGCCCATGTCCGGTCTCCCATAACTGGAAGCGGAAGTGGAAACGGTTGACTGGAAGGGGAAGCGAATAAGCAATCGCTTCCGCAGCCTTGGATGCAACTACGAGTAAAATGAACAGCGCTAGGTAAGCATGATCTGTGAGGAGACTTTCTAAATCTTGCATGTAACTTAATTAACGTTCATTGCATCCTTCTATGTACTTGATTCACTGCACTTCTAGGGGAGGAGGCAAAACTCGAGACCTACAGCAAGGGATAATCAAACATTGATGGCCGTCTCATGTTTAATATATTTGTTACAATCAATTACTTGCAATCGCGAATTTCTTAGTAGGAGTCTAAAAACTGAAAATTGATTAAATGATTTTATGCTTTTAAGAAAGTATTGAGAGGATACCATTGCATACATTTTATCAATATTTTATATTCAATTTAATAAGCAAGTATAGGAGCTTCTTATTTGTATACTCTGTCTACCTAAATTATATCAAAACTAAGTAATATCTATTCTAACAGCTACTGCAGCCAATAAAACAGAATAAATTAAAGGCAGCATTTACTGACATGTACTTCATTTCACTTCTCTTCATTCATATATGAAAAATACATGCATCTCGAAGTTTAAAGGCGACGTATTCTGTCGCAGTTCACCTTCAGCACCTTCAGTAAACACCAAAGGCTAAAGCAACAAAATGAAAAAAATTGACCATACATGTAATTGTTCTGTCTGTTACACAGAAGAGTTAGTTACGAATTGTAATTACGAACGTTCATTGATTGCAATCCAAATTATTGGTCCGATAAATTTTGATGGTCTCTCAGTACAGCAAACGTTTTTTTGTTTTCTTAACAATAGCTAACTCACTCAGACCATAAACTCTTCCTTTCACCGCAGTGCGATCGTCGGACGAATATTGAATCTTTAGCGTCATTACTCTTCCATACAAGGGCTTGGACGGTAATGACAGACTTTCTGGAGCGTTGTACTTCCAAGGACACTTTCGGGGGTCGATCTCTGGACCAAAGGATCGCTAGGCCAGGCGCTTATCCACAATGCCACGAAGACCACCAGCTACAATAACTACACGCCAAAAATATGAAAAGAACTCTGACACGCATTTTCACTACATTTTGTAAAACGATCTTCGTGTCTTTTTTGACAAATGATTCATCAACTTTTAATCTTGCAATAAATGCAATTTAGATAGTGAAGCTCCAGTGCGACCTTTTCTGTCTCTATATAGCTCTATACCCATATATTCTATGATGAATGGTCGATGTACGTGACAGAAAAGGAATTAATCTCAAAAAGAAGTGAGAAAATCGCTCGAGAGTGAGAGTAGCGCGAGAGACTACTAAGATTTTAAAATTCCTTGTATTTTCCATATTTTAATGGCAACTGACATTTTTCCCTGAAAATTTCTTGTAGTTTGGAGAAGGTTGAAAAATTCCCTACATTTTCCGGGTTACTCCGTCTCCCCGTCACGAGAGAGCCCCGTAGGTCAACCCATCCTCCGTTAACAACATCTACAATGTGTGTAGTCTAACATCACCAAGAAACGACTTACTTATCATCACAGACGGTCATCAAGTGTACGCTGTCTTTCGAAAACATAACTTTTGTAACGTGATATCCGTTGGCGCCGCCCAGGAATATCACTGAAGGTCGATAGCCCATGTGCCTGAAAAGAAATGGTTTCCTTGAATAATGAAAAATAACCATTCTATCAAATGCATCAATCTTTGATTACATCTGTTATGTCACAGATGGGTGTGGTCTCGTTATTTCACAATAATTCCAACACATCAAACATCGGAAACAATGCAACTTAAGTGGCGAGTGTACAACAGAGAGAGTCTGATGAAATTTCAAATGTAGTAAGTGCTGAATCACGATTCTATGCTGTAATATATTTCATTCGCACCGTGAGGAATGTTGATGGGAAGAAAACAACCAGCTGTCAATGCTTGATATAGTAAATAAGTTCAAGAAAAAAGCAGAAAACTTAGAAATCTCGTCGAAGTTAGAAGCCTTTTCGAGATGCCAAATCGATGTGGCCTTGGCAACTGGAAGTGAGGATTAAACACAAAACCTGTGCACTTTCGACGAACTTTTCATTCAAGGTTCCATCGATTCTCTCACGAGATCTAAGTCAGAGAATGCCCACACATTTAGGAAAATGCTTCAAATCGTCTTGTCGAAACAACCTAGAAACGCTAGTTCGACTAGTAGCAAGCTCATAAGCTGACAATACGATACGCAATACCATGGATACGATAAATTATATTTAATAAAACTATTCAAACAATTTTAAGGAGATTTACCATTAAAGTCTATGGCTTGACTTAATGTGTGCTTTAACGCCAGGCTTTAATGATGGCGTCTTCTCTTACTATTTGAATTTATCTATTGCTGTTGTCAAGATCCTCAAGCATTGGTGTCTTGCAAACACAACATCAGTATGTCATTTCGCTTCCCGCGTGATATTCTGAAAAAATATCACGGTAAAATTTGAAAAGGCAAGTGATAACCAAAAAAATATCTAAAAATACATCATTCTCTTCGTCTCACATCTTACGCGGTCTGTAAACGTCATTAATTTCTGCTATTTTATGACAACATGATTGATAATGCGTTAATGATCTAGAAATATTTCATGGTTGCAGTCACAATCAAAGTTCTTTCTCGGATTGTTTGGAGAGTGCATGAAATAGGTACATCGTAAGTGTACAGATTTTTCCGTTCTACGTGCTGATCGTAAGTTTATGTGCCGACGTTGCAAATGAGTCTGCAAATGCCGGCATTTCTCTGAGAAGCAAGGGTCATGTCTACATAGCATTTGTCAAAAGCGTATTCTTGCATGATTCGGAGGCATAATCCATCACAGCAGAAGACCTGACACACCTCACTGAGTGAGAAAGCCCACTGATGCGATCGATATATGCAGTCAAACTTCGTGAGTCGCCTTCACTGATCGCCTTATAAGCCAAGCTACGATAAAACCATGAACGGTGGCTAAGTCACCTCCACTGAATTACCAACTGCCAGTGACCGAAGAGAGGCCTCAAAGTCTGGAGCTCAAATGACAACAAGTCAGGAGAGAACACGACTGCATCACAGAAAAAGCGAAGCTGTCAAGACAAAATTTACATTTTTGTGCGAGGCGATGAAATAATTATGTATGACGAATTTTCAACTTACCACAACTGGCGCACAGGACGACATGTCTTCCGTTCCCAAACAATAACTGAAGTGTCCATGGAGGCCGTTGCTATCAGCGTATTGTCCGGAGAGAAATCACATGAAGTTACTAAATGCTTATGTCCAACTAGTCGACCTTCTATCTTGAATGATGAGACGTCCCATAAAGCTGCGTTCTGAGGTCCAGCAGTGATACAGATACTCTTTGAATCTGGTGCCCAAGCACAAGAGTGACATGCTTTCTTATCAAGATGAGAATCACGAAGAGTACGATACATGTTTCCATCGTCCCACAAGTCCCACAATTTACAACTTCCATCAAGACTGGAAGAAGCGAGGATCAATGATCCGTCTGTGTTGAATGAGATGGAAGTTATGGCGCGTTTATGATCTTCGAGGACAAGAATCACTTCACCTGAAAATAATTATAGTGTGAAATTTTTTATGTCATATCACAGAAGTTCATGCATAGTTACAGAAAACTGTGAGAGAGATCTCTAAACATAGCTTTGTTCTGAGAAGATCACATGAGCCCGAAATCCCATGTATAAGGACCAAGAAGCATTTGGCAACATCTGATGAAATGTCGGCAACTTTTACAATAAAAACAATCATTCCTACAGTTCTTATATTACGAATGTAGTTGATGTTTCCCTCAATTAAATGCCTCAATCACACGAAAATCGAGAATAACTTTAATTTATACGAGCTTCGCTAAATAACTATCAGATATGCTGTTAATAATATGATTTCAATTGCATTATTCCAAAAAAGGTAAATGACAAATTTCGGACACATTTTTGAGTGCAAAGTGTCACTCATCAGTCATAGCACGAAATTTCCGTTTGTCCCATTGATTACGTGTAGCAGCGATGGGTTGAGGTACTTAGTCAACGACATGGGCTGTTAAACCGGTATTAGATGCCTTGTGCTCGCACCTGGGTGGTGGGGAGGAGGAGGCGGCCGCCAGAAAACCCGCCTCCACCCCAGGTGCCCAACTAGAAAGGTAGGGGTAGAGCAGTGGCGGCTCGTGGGTATTTTCTATGAGGAGGCGAAAAATGAAAAATTAGAAATTAGATTTTAACTATGCAGCAAAAGTCAGAAGTAGTTTGACACGCTTCACAAATGGATATTTTAAAATCAATTAATTCCCAAAATTAAAGGTATGTGCTCGCCAAAGGCAGCATCTACCAATAAGCAGCATTGAAAGTACGCTTTTTTCCCGATTCCGAAGATAAGTTTGGTGTTTCTCTTCCCCTCCTCTTGATGTCCAACTTTTCCTAAATAGATAAACGTGAAAACGGCTTTTCGAGAATGCTGCCCACATAGGAAACCTCTGCTGTGCATATTCATTCGCAGCGGACGCCATATCGAAGCAGCAGTACCTAACGTCGAACGCGAATAATGGCTGAGGCATGCCTCCCTTTCACATTGTAAACAAGCAGCTGAATGAATCAACCAATCACGTGTCATCAAAGTTCTCTACCGCGTATAACACTGTAAGGTGAGGCACGCCTCCCTGTGTTGTGATACAGCGAGTTTGATATCTGCGCTGCTCGGCTGAGGCGTGTTGCCGTGTGATCAATGTTAGTATTTCAATGAATTAAACAAAATCGAGTAGAAAAATGTCAGGAATATAAAATATCTTGCCGCAGAAAATCATGGGGAGGCAATGCCTCCCTCGCCTCCTCTGGCGAGCCGCCGCTGGGGTAGAGAAGCCTCTACACATGCAGCAGCCTCTGGTGAGAGTGGTGTTACCTCCAGAGACGGGCGAACTTGATCCGTGGACCGCTTGCACTAATAATTCTTGAAATGCTTGTCAAGTATGTATGAAAGGTTCTAGAAGATAAACTCATCTATTAATTGGCCAAGTTTGAAAAGACACGTGGAGATAAGCTATACGCGCCAATGTTTAGTCGAGCTGAGATGTGGATGAGTCGAGAAGTGGATGAGAAGGAACCAAATTGATGCAGTACTGACTACAAAACATTGACACACAATCATATGCATGTATTATACTCACTGACATAAATAATGAAACCAACTATCATTGACTTGAATGGAAGTTAGTTTCAATTTTTTCTATGGTTTGAGATGATATCTCGCTTTCTATGTATCACCATTGAACTCCATATGATAAGGGAAATGATATAGGACCATCAAATTTCAAAATTTGATATTGATCACAGTAACAGCTAGAAGTTGAACAGAATCACCACCTACTGCTGACCAGATTTGACTTATGAAATGGCGCACGATAACTTTACCAGAGGAATGGCAATTGGGATGATGCGTTGTGGGCAAAGTTCTACAACTGTTGCGGAAGAATTGAAAATTTCAAGGGTCGTTGTATAGAGGTGGTGGTGTCGTTGGAAAGCAGAAGGAAATGTGGAAAAGAAGAAAGGATCAGGAAGACCAAGGGTATCATCCAAGCGGACAGATGCACGCTTAGTTTTAGCTGCTAAAAGAAACAGATTTGTGTCCGTCCCGAAGCTAATTGTGTACTGGAAGGTTGCTGGGAACGTTGCCTGTAGCGTTCGAACTGCATATCGAAGATTGCGGGAAGCTGGTATACAGTCTCGACGACCCGCTGTGAGAATTCCGCTGAGCCTGGAACATCGAAGGAGACGAGTGACGTGTTGTCAAGGTCATCAGTCGTGGAGTGACAGTCAGTGGGAACGTGTGCTCCTGCGACTGATGAATCGAGGTTTACTCTCGATTTCAACGATGGTCGGATCCGTGTTCATCGCTTGCCAATGTGAACGATTTGCTCCATGTTGCGTCAAAGAACACGACCGGTACGGCGGCGGTAGTGTCATGGTTTGGGCCGGTATCTGGCACAATGGAAAAACACCAGCAATCGTAGTGAAAGGAACATCGACAGGACAGCGATATGCCGACGAGATCGTGACACCGGTCGTGGTTCCAGCAGTGACATCGAATCAATTGATTTTTCAGGATGACAACGCAAGGCCCCATCGCGCTTCAGTAGTCTCTAACAGGATAGCAAGCAGTGGAATCCCAACCTTGGAATTGGCCCTCACGTTCTCCCGACCTCTCCCCCATCGAGCACTGCTGGGATGAACTTGGTCGCAGAGTGAGGGAGAGGTACAACCACCCACCAGTGTCTTTGAAGATGTTGGCTGACAGACTGATCGAGCAGTGGAACCTCTTAGACCTGGCATTCATCCAGCGACTGTGCTCATCCATGCCCTCACGCATCGATGCCTGTTTGGATGCTCGCGGTGGTCACACCCGTTTCTAACTTAAGTTGATAAAATCATGAGTATCAAATTAAATGTTTTTGAGTAAAGCATTCGAGTTCTCCTTTTACAAACAACAAACAAACGTACAGTACAACCAACTTTAAGTCATAAGTATTCATATCAGGACTTGTTTCATTCTTTTTGTCACTGAGTCATCTAAGTTCAAGGTGCGCCTTCTAATGATTGATATATAATTCATTCCGCTGCTTCAGGATAACTACGTCCTGCGTCTAAATATAGTCTTTTTGAAGGATCTCATCTGTTATCACTTGCCAACAGACTAGATGATAAAATCGAACACTCTCAAAACACTGCCTTTATATAAGCCTGAATATGTGTTGTCAATCGTACCTCCCGAAAGTCGTAGATGCAACAAGTGATAACATGCTTCTACTGACCGTTCATTTCAAAACAGACACAAATTTATCAAACTGTTGGACTCAACAATAGTCAGGTTACGATACATATATCAGTTCATTTCAGATCAAAGCGCTCCGCTGTGTTGGTGTTATGATGTATTACATCGACGACCTCTAAACATTCACAATCTAAGGACAACAGCGGAATGAATGACGTCAACGATTAACATGCACTTTACAGCGCACACAGTTGACAACACAATCGGATATTCAACAGAAGTCAGTGTTAATCACTAATTGACACATGGAGAGCTTCAGAAAACTTGAAACTGTTGAGTTTCGTTCTGCTGTTATTTTCATCATTTGATGTCCCCGGATTGTAAACTAGGGCTGTTCATTATAATCGAGTTTAATTTATGATTTAATGATCTTTTATGGTTTAATGGTTCAAGACATAGAAATCTGACACTGTAAAAATAAAGGACTAGAGCGGATGATATACACTAATAAGCTGCTGATATCTTCATGCTGTCAACCACTGGAAGCCGACGTCGCTTAGGCACACCGTTGTCATAACTATACTTGATGCTATATGACCATTATACGGCCAAAAATTCGTATGCCGTGCATTAATGGAATGAGAGAAGTAGTGCATATTTGATAAATATTATTGCACGACGTTCATGTGACGCATTACTATGTCTACATTTATCTAATGATTTATCGCTACATGGCTGTTCAAGTCTCTCATCGCACTGTGGTTGCATATCATGTATTCGTTGTATGCAAACGATTATTTCAGGACACAGAAATAGAACACAAAGACATTTTGAGACTCTGATTCACTTTGAGATCTCTGTAATAGGCTAGCCAGCACCTTACTATTTCTAGGCATATAAATCGAATTATTATCAATGGCATTTATCTACTGCTATTGTCCAGAAAAGTTTTACAGTAGGTTGATCCGTGGTTATGCAAAAGCAAATGATTCCTTCGCGTCTTCAATACCGTGGGCAAGTAATCATCAATTGTTTATAATGTCCGTCCACAATATTTGATTGTTTAACCACATCACTTTGCCAAAAGTGGAAACTGATTCAAATCAATGGCACATGCAGGAACTTACTAAGTGGACAAAAAGAAATTTTTAATTCATTACACAGACAGGAAAAATAGTCGTTGGTCGCTTGCAGATTCCTGTGAATTCCTTCAAAATGCTCCGATCGCTACGATTCCTTCAGATTCGAAGAATTCAGATCATTGCGTAAACGTTTTCTCGATAATGTTGGATCATCCGATCATTATTGAAAAAGTTAGCAGGTGCACGAAAAAACGTTCACAAACTTCTCTATAGAATTTGACATCGACTGTGTCTCTTTGCTGTGCGATCCCGTTGATAGCAGTCACTGAAACTTCCCACAATTTGGTGTGTTTAAGGTTGAACTGGCTGCTCATTGTTCGATTGCTAAGGTATTATGTCAGCAGACTGTGGTATTTCATTTACGTTACATGTTCCAATGCTTCCTTTCTAGTCAAACAAAAGAAGGGACGACCTGTCTAATTTTGTGTTTCCAGTCCATCGCTATAGACTCAACAGAAGTGCGAAGAGTTCAGCGTGACATAATAATGCACAGTGGACTGCAGCATTAAGTTCGTTAACCGCTTCGCAGTCTTGACGCTGTCGTGCATCAACCAACATATATCCATGACGCTCAATTGCTTTCAATATCCATGTCCGTTCTAGTCCTCTATTATCATAGTGTCGGATTTCTATGGATGCGTACATTGAAAGTACTACTTCTTCGTGGGCATATGTTGTCATGCGAAACGGTAGCTAGACGATTGTGGCTTCTAATGGTTGACAATGGGAAGGCAAAGGTGCAAGATTCAAGTTGTTGTTGAAATAACTTTCAGCTCATCCCCTTGAGGCAAGAATTTACAATCATAACAGGTGGCTGGATTCTTCAAAGACCGGTAATTCAGAAATTGGATTCTTCTCAAGATCTATCAAACACAGAGATAAACTGACTTGTCTGCGTGTTTGGATATAGCGATGACTTTACTCAATACTGATGGTCACGGTCGCAACTAGTCTCGAGGGGCAAAAAGATCAATTATCCGTTGAACGTAATGCAAAATCAAGTCTGAATTCTGACAAACCAGAAGATTGACACCACATAACAACGACACTGTCAGTAAATTTAGATCGCGAAGAGTCGAACGGTGTGAATAATATTTCCAATTGACGAATTTATGACGGAGAAAACTTGAGTCGCAGATATGTACTTTTCACTAGACAGGCCGGCCTGCAATCTGATCGCTGAAGTTCGTGGGTTCTCTGATAAGAGCTATTTTGTCTTTTGTAAATTGAACATACACATGCACGACGCATTACAACTTTCTTAGGAGCTTTTGCTCTTCAACTATCACATCAAGTTTATGGACAATTTTCTTAATGGTGATTGCTAAGTTAGAAATACTTAAATAAGGAAAATTGATGCTGGAATTTTGTCATTTGTTTTAAGTAAATGAAAAGTAAATATTTTTGGCAGAAATACTAAAGCATCGGCATTATTATGTGGAGTAGATAATGTAATAATGTTTTGTCAAGATATTTTTATTCCGTAATCCTTTAAGTTGGAGAATGGCACGCATCTTCGCAATGCATCATTCTTCAAAACGTCTAAATATTTAAAAGTGCTAGACCTTCTCTCCAAGTATATGTTATAATACAAGTAGAATGCACATTAGCTTTAGTTCGTGGCAAAGTTCTGACCTCTACCTTGAACTCTGCTTTCAGTTGGGTTCGACTTCAATAACGATGAGGTCGAGGTCATTAAATTATGAAACATAATTATCGAATTCCTGAAATGAAGCAAAAGCTATTACACACTTGAAGCCAACAATCAATAGAAGACATGAATTACCTTGCTACGGTCTGCCCTCTCACCTTGATCACCTCACATTCAACAAACAACACAATTCTTAATATCATTTACTTCTTTATAAACCTTCACACCGAGTATGCTGACCGCCATTTGACTATCGATACGAAAGAAGGCGCTGGACAGCGAAGGCCCGTCACGCTGTGTCTAAGTCAATTTTACTTTTACTTTTGACCAATAAAATTGAAAACTTCGAGTCAGAACCTCTTTTTAGCTTGCTCTTAATAGGCTTGTAAATCAAGAAGTAATTGGAAAAGCAGCTACTGGGGTAATCAACGTTTAGAAAGACAAGAAAGGCTCTTGTGTTGTCGCTTGCTGTAAATGAGTACATGTCGGATTATCATCTATCGGCACTGACGGAAAATCTTTGATATTTTAGTTATTTTTAGTTATCTTTAGTTATTTGATCAATAAACACCTACAAACCAGTAACTCAATAAAAACAAGTCCGCCAAGTGCATAGAGATATAAGAATCGTGCTCTACAGGTCATTTAGAACTTTTACGGCGCAATATTGTAATCTACGATCTAGAGGAGTATAATCGAGTGATGAAACTTCCAAGTAAATTTTTGAGCTTTTCTACGACTTAGTTGAAGTGGCATCCGAATAACAATCATGCAACAACGCACGTCTGATATCACATGAAACTTGCATGTAACTCGTCCAAAGATCACTGCACTTTTGAAAAGCTTTTTTATCATATGATCCGATCACGAGAGCCTGAATCACTCATAGTCTTCATGTTCATGTATCTGATGTCACAGCAACGCTAACGGAAGCGAAAAGCTTCCTCTCGTTCTATGAAAATCGGATTTTAGATTAACTTATCATTGGAATTATGTAGAACACTGCGAAGATGATATTGGAAATGTCATTTGGATACTGGAACTGTGGTGATGTCTCACCCCTCTGATAGCAACTATCATTGTCCAGATTGGACATGAAATTGCTGCTTTTTTATTATCTCGGAGACATGCTTAGTCAAGCGGGTGGGTTCAGTGATGCTGTCACAACGAGTTTTGAAAGCATGGAACAATTTTTGAGAGCTCCGTCCTCTTCTTGCGGCAGTATTCCGTTCAGGACTCGAGACCATATTTTTAACATATGTGTACGTAGTGTGTTGGTTCATGACAGTGAGACTTGGCCAATCACAGAGGAGGACCTCAATCGTTCGAGCCACAGCGACAACGCAATGATCTGTTCTAAACGTCTAGCTGATCGGGTGCCTACAGAAGACGTTAGGAGACGGCTTGGCATTCATCAATTGGAAGCTGTCATTCGTTGGAGCCACAGAAAGTAATAACTCAAGAGGCAAAGACGACAACCGAAGAGGTGGTGTCAAAGTGGAGCCGACTTCAGGATTTCGAACTTTGGGCGTATCGACGTTCAAGATCGAAAAGCGTTGAGAGCCGCCAGACCGGACCGTTTTCTGCCGACATCCAACACTCGTAGCTCGGGAGAAATGGTCGGAAAAACGTGGAGTAAGTGAGTGGAATTAAGATTTGACTTTTATTTCCAATTCAGAGCAGGGTGGGCAAAGTCCCTAAACCATAGGGTTTTAGGCGGGTTTTCCCAGGAGTTCCTATTCAAAAGCATAAATTATTAAAAATTGCACGATACATTTTTTAATTACAAATTGATATCAAATATAAAATCTTTAAAGATCAATTCAGTGCTGCTTTCTGAATAAGTGCATACTGATTTGATCAGAGATAACAATAATATAGTCAAGAGCCAAGCAAGCATTCTAGCATGGCCGTTAATGCTCGAAGCGGTTGGTATTTCGTAAACGTGTAATTCTTATGTGTTTTGATGAAATGATAAATATGTGGAAGAGATGAACTTGTTGCTAAATACGGCTGATTGTCTTTGATAGGATGCCGCTTAATAATTGTATTGCTGCTTCAAACGACTGAAAACTTGAACCGGATATCATCAATTACTATTATTTTTTGACGTCAACGCAAATCCAAAAACACCGAACTTTTATTAAACCATTACTGATTAGGCACATTCCACATTTTCGAAATTAATACAATTACAGGAAAATCATGAATCATTAATCTCGTATTTAAATGATTTTTGTACTTGTTGTCACTTTTAAAATGTGTTGTCTATCTACATCTAATCGATCAATTCATCCATAGAGTAAGTATAAGTATGTAGAGTGCCGACTCAAAAAGTATCTGTATACAGTGAAAATTTTTATTTCAAAAGATTGTTTTTTGCGGAGATAACGTTCCTGTGATCCGAACATTTGAGAAGTTTTTAAATAGCCAAAATTTTGCAAATTTACAATCAAGTTGTTGTATATCAAATGCTAAAAAATGAATATTTGCTAAAAAGCATATTAACTAAGCGGAAATCAAGAGAATTTCAAGAACCGCAATATACTGGAAGTCTCCATGAAGAAGTTGAGATCTTATTGTGCTCTCTTAACTGAAATTTCAAGTTTTTAATTCTATTTTCATCGGTATGATTTTATGATTCCCTAAATTTATGTTTCATTTCTTGAATCTGAATGTGATGTGGACCCATTTACATCTTTTGGCGTTGTCTTTGATTGTGTCATTTGCTCTATCAGTGGCAGGTTGCTTGTGATAGGATCATGCTTAAGAAAATACTCTTGAGGTTGAGCATGAAAGTAATAGCAATCTGTCGAATTGCTAATTTAACAAAAATAACCTTTCCAAGGCTGTCATGACACGGAAGATCTGCAAAATACTATCATTCCTTCTGCATTACTATCATGATCAATCAGTCATTTCCGTGGTAATTTCTTCAAATCTACAAAACTTTGCATCTCACATTTGGCAACAATATACCCAACTGTACTTACCTCGAGTTCATTTAATAAAATCAAAACTGTATATACATTGGGGATTTAATAAATGATGAGTTACTACCTTACCTAATATACTTACTCTATGAATTCATCTCATCTCTTCGGCAAAGGGATTTATGATCCTTTCTGACTTGAATGTGTGAATGAGAATTTTGTATTATTTAAAATCTGACACTTTAAAAGCTCTTTTTGAGGATTTGGGCTTCATGGCCCTGCTAATTCTTCATGTCGTGACGTTATGCTGTGCTTTTACATGACAATTATACACGCAGACAGCAGCATGTCTTACCACTGAAGGTTTTTTATAAACATATTGTAGTGACCCCATCGTTCATTTTTCAATGACATATTAGACTGGAAATTTTGCTGATCCAAATGGTTTTCATGAAGTGATGGGATAAGCATTTCATTACATTACCCTCCTCTTATGGGCTAAATGGAATTTTTCAGCTCAGAGTCTTAATGGCTCACCTTTGTCCATATCAATGACGCGGATTGAACCATTTTGTAGACCTACTGCCATCAGAGAAACATTCCCAAATTTGTCTCTCAATTTCCTGGTCGGCAATCGATTCTCTAATCGCCTGCATGCTGAACAACCTTCTCCAAAAGCAATGCGTGCAACGCCAGCATAGAAAGTGAACTCATACAGTGGATCACTGAGGGATGAGCGATCTCTGAAAAAAAGAATGATCATGCGTTGACAGAGCTAACAACAGACTAAAGCTATATTTTCACCATTAAGATATATTTTGCTGATACGAAGAACTTATTGACGCTCACATTACAATAATTACGTTACTCACTTCTTAATCCCGGAGTATCAAAAGCCTCATATTGTCAAAAATCATATTGAAAGACAAAATAACAGGTAATGTGAACTGGCTAATGTTCATCCTTGTGATCGCGACAAAGAGCGCTTTTTTCATTATGTTAAGTGTTCAATTTATGAGCAAGTAGTGCAATTGTGAAAGTGTGACAGATTGGTTCAGTGTTTTCAATTCGGATAATGATTCAGTCCTCGATATCCCATAATTACTAACATATACGCCTAAGTATTTCTGTCATTTCAGAAAACCAGCTGTTGGTTGCACATATTTAAAACAGCATTTCCGCGATTGACAATCAGCACGCCATGTTCTATCGGTGCCTGATGAATGAGTTAGTGTTTGGTAGAATCCTTTCTTCGCTAGTCGAGCGAACAAGAAGAGAAAAATGAACGATGGACGGAGCGACCGGCAAAAGTCGCTTCGCTTGAATACCTAAACGTCATCCTGCTTTGACTTCCATTTAGCGGTCACACGAGAAATTTATCGCTTGAATGAACAGGACACGCACGGAAATGACACTTGATGTTGTTCTGTTGCCTCAGCTTCACCTTACGTTCTGTCCTCTTCACCATGATAGTCTTAACGATTCTATTTGGCCTGCAAATTAGGGGTCAGCCTTTTCCTGAATTGCTGTTTATGAAATTAACTATCATGCTAAATACTAACACCGCACACTTCTAGACTAGCGGTGCTTTGTACTTTCATATATGTTGGTGCTGTGGTTCGTACTCCGTGTAATAATGATGGTAGAGCACGAAGGCCGCTACGCTCCTAACCTGCTAGTTTCGTGCCTATCAGTGGGACGGGGATGAGTAGGCATTAAATGAATAAAAAACAGAGGCGACCTGATCTAAAGAATTGCCGGTAGCTTCAATCCAAGGTCCCGATTAATTTGTTATCGTTTGTTATCAAAATTGCATTAATTAACAAGATAATCTGTCTAAAAAGTTAATCACACGCCAATTATTGATCAATAAGTGGAAAGACAATTTGCGGTTCGACTTTCGCAACACGTCAGAAGAATCTTGTCTAATGAGCACTTCTCGCGGTGGCATACGTCTTCCATACCACTCTTTTTATTTTGATCAAGTGCTCATGCTCAATCAACAAATTGGCCTGTGACAAATATTGGCCACATCTTAACATTGATTTCAAAATGGGCCTGCATTAAATTTTCAGCATTTGTGATAAATCAAAAAAATCCGAAATCCAAAACTGTACACATCCTAAAAATACACGTCTGTTCGAAACTTAATTTCATTTTCATCGTATAGAAGTCCTTGATAGCCTGAATAACTTAATTGAAATTGAGTAGATATTCTTATGATCACCTAAGTTATTAATTATCTACATCAATTAAGTCATTTATCAAGAGCTTATGTATGCAATGACAGATAATTGAGGTTAAATTATAATTTAGGATGAATATATGGGTGTTGAAAGAACTATATTGCACTCTGCAAAGATCGCTTCGACATGTCCAGAAAGCCTCTAAATGCCATACTATTACTGATTCGTTATATAACTTATAGTCCGGCAGCCAGAACGAGTTTCTGCAGGGAACGAGGCCAAAAATGAGACTTTCACAGAATGATGTACTTCCTATGCCTACTACGAATTCGCGCGTCTGCCGAGTTCTAGTGAGTTCCTCTTCTTGTCAGACAGGATCAAAGAAAAACACATGTAAATCCAATGGGACGCAGATTGCAGTTTTTGGTTAAAATGAAATTTTGTATGTTTTCTCTGATTAAGCGAAAAGTACAAAGCCCACATTCATAATTTTTGACATGGAATGTCTTCAAGTCATTTCCTTTTATGTTCATGTACCCCTATCTATAAAGCTAAACACATTTCGATTTGGCGAGCCTTTTAATGTCGGCGAACACAAACATTTTGAACAACTTTATCCACATTCAACCACAGTATCACATACATTGCCGATCAGAAACATGATAATAGCACATGTACATAATAGGAAATGCCCTGAAGACATTCCATGTCAAAAATTATGACTCTGGGCTTAGTACTTTTCGCTTAATCAGAGAAAACTTGAAAAAATTTCATTTTAGCCAAAAACTACAATCTGCGTCCCATTGGATTTACATGTATTTTTCTTTGATCCTGTCTGACAAGAAGAGGAACTCACTAGAACTCGGCAGACGCGCGAATTCGTAGTAGGCATAGGAAGTACATCATTCTGTGAAAGTCTCATTTTCGGCCTCGTTCTCTGCAGAAACTCGTTCTGGCTGCCGGACTATTAGCTTTCAGTTCACCTCATCATGATCAGTTCAATCAGATATCCTTGCGCGCATTCAAATTATCTTTGGCTTCCAGTGAACAATGGTTGAGTGCAATTTAACTATTTCTGCAAGTTCAACACAGTCCACTTATGAAACACAATCTCTAACAAGTAACATGACCTCAACTAACTTGTCAAGTAGACTACAACGCAGATAAATCTTTCCAACACTGAATCTACACATCGATCGATACATTGGATTTGATCTCACTAAAGAAATCCTGACAATCGTATGAGAGAGCAGGAACATTCTAAATATAACCCACCGATCAATGATAATAAGTGTCTGATTTTTGAAGTGAATTTCAGATGAGGCAATCTTCTAGTCTGCATATGCACACAGTTCCTTAAACATCATGAGCTATCTAAACAGGGTAACATGAAAAATTGGGCGGACTGGGTCTTTAAGTTTATTGTCTCAACTCATGAAACTTAAGCGATACCATGAAGATTTCTGAACAGGTTATTTGTATTGCCGAATGTGGTAATCAGGGTGGCGGCCAGATTTCAAGCTTCAAAGTCCCGGGCTATTTCATCGAATTTCCACGCCATTTTTTTAATGATGACAAGATACTTTATTCCAACTACAACGCTCAAAAATTATCCGGACACTGCTTTAAACTACTTTCAAAACAGCAATGTACGTGGACTCCGTGGCACAGTGGCTAAATGCTTGGCTTATAAACATCTACTTTTCCTCAAAAGGCCTGCAGCCAGTGAGCTACTTCTTGAATCTAAATGATTTCACATCGATGAAAAGTTCGCTTCCTGAAAATGCTTCATTTTCATCATCTGATTCATAAAATTCTATGAAGTTGTACTTAGCCGATATTTCAGACTTCAATTTTCAAACATGTAAAGTTGAAGCAACAAATCGCATTTTGAAACGCTACATTTTGAACTGCAGCGTATTCATGCCATGACAGAAAGCCATAATATCAAAATCCACATCTTAATACACAAGCACGATAACACCAACTTATCCAGAAGCATCGACAAGAGAAACCAGGAAGACTGCCACAATGGACGAAGACCGTTAACGCCAGAAGAATTCCTAATTGTCATCCTTTTTTATCAGTTTGCTTACAAACAATGGGAGCGTGGTAGCAGTCATCCATAAAATTTGTGCTTTGGATTTCCTGGGTCGGCCGCCACCCTGAGTAATATTTGAATCAAGTTAATAGAAATGTGTTTACTGAAATCTGTTTAGTTCAATATGATAAATTATGTTTTGATCACGTTAAAAATTTTGACAGTCTTTCTCATAATCAATTACTATGATGCTTTCATAATTGACCAGGCAACAGGAGATCATAATAATTTTTCCACAGAAAAAACGTAGCAAAACTCTCCAAAGTTTACGGTCGTCGATGTAATAAAGTTAAATTGGTTAACGAAAGATCTTCGGCGTCCAGCGCCTTCGGTGGTCGATCTTACATTGCATTGCGAGGCAAGCAAGCCGTGTGAAGATATATGAAGAATGAGTGATATTCAGAAATGTGCTGACTGCATGAATGCATGTCTAACTGTGACGTCAGATTGTAGTGTGGAAGTTCGTATTTCCTGTTCTGGCTAATTTTAAGTTCCTCACGTAATTTTAAGTTGGTCATTTTAAGTTCCTTACGTAAACATTTTGCTTCACGTTGTTGCTTAATTGTCTTGTCTGGAGCAATATACACATTTCTGTGCTCACGAATCTCAAGAGCTTTGCATTCTTCAAGACACTGACTTTTTCAGAGCGATCAGTTAGACAAACCCTGATACGTCTAATTTTAGTTGAGGCCGGTTTTCCAAGACGCTTTACCGACACAACACTATACGAAACCTCTTGTGTTATCAAGAATTGCAACCGTGTCATTTTCTAACCTTTCCTCTGCCGAGCCGGTTTCCTCCTCTTTCACACCCGCAATGATGATATTGTTCTGACGCATGAATCTCTTCTCAAACTCAAAATACATAGCATTCTACTTAGCGAAAAAATCGATTTTCAGTTAGTTAATTTGACTCTGCATCTGCTTCTCTAACTCCTTCACTTCATTATTTTGCTCATGAATGAAATTATCTATAAGGTCAATCAATGCTTCTTGAAAGATACTCGAATAGCATCTTTCAATACTTCTGACAGCTGGCGTTGAGTCAAGTTGCTAATCTGTCCACTTGACACTCTTCGAGCGCTGTCAAACGACAAATCACATGATGAAGAGTCAGGCATGCTGCAGGAGCCACCACGAAGCAGATATGTCACGATTTACAAAACCAAGATAATAGGTGAGGTAGATCATATGAGATAGAAAATCGATATCCACAAATTTTTCGTTGTATACTGACGCTTTCTGAACAGCTGATCAAGTAACTGACAATACCAGCTCTACAGGCATTCGACCATCACACGAAGAATAGAAGACGCTAATGTGGTAGGAATCGATATGACGTACACTTTTCAGAAATAACACACGCGGGACACTGCGGAAGTCCAGCGGAGTTATGACAAAGATCACAGCCAAACTACTGAAGTGAACACAAATCCACAGTCCAATTGGGAAAAAATCCGTTTATCGATCTCCCTGATCCAGTCAGCAAAGAATGACCACCACAGTCCAATCCAGGGGAACACTCCGAGTCCAGCAATATCAAAAACTACCCAAATGTCATCAATAGACCACCAAAAACTCAATATGGCCAGAGCGATCAGACAGACACGTCCGCACACGAAAGGGTACCAAGGCCTTAGAAAAGTTAGGCTTCACTCCAAGTTTGTACAAACGGTACATAGATGATATTATTGCCGGTTCTTTAGAGCACGACGAAACTCAGTTTCAATCAATGTAAGAAACTTTCGATTCGATTAACACAGATATTAAGTTTTCGATAGTAGCTGCAAAACCACAAAATTGGTTGCCATTCTCAGACATAGATATTCGTATACAAGGTGAAAAATTACAATACTGGTGGCAAAAAAGAATGTCATTCTGGAATTGTTCTAAGAAAAGATTCGTTCTTACCGGCACATATCAAGTCCAATCACGTAAGGGATAGTATAAGTGCGATAAACAAAAGGTCCAATGACCCTGAGCTGAGAAAGGAGAACATTTCTAAGTTTGAAAATATTTTAGAAAGTAATGATTACAATAAAAAGCAGACAAATATTGGAAAGTCAAATAAAGTAAATAAAGCTCGTCAAGAAAGGAATATGAATTTCAAACTGCCATATGTAAATGATCGCTGCAACCGCAAAGTTAATAAATTGATTAAAAAGTATGTTTTACCAGTAAATTTGATATACGAGTACGCCTGCAATTCAGCGTCTTTTCTAAATTTCTTAGTAAAACAAATGAATCTTGCAACTGTAATATTTGCATAGACTTGGTAGACACTAAATTTACTTGTAGAGACCGCTTTGTAGTTTTGTAGTACGTATGTGTTGATTGCGGAGACATTTATATTGGAAAAACAGCGAGGATGTTGAAAACGAGGCACTATGAACACATGAGAGCAATTGAGAATAAAAATAATAGCAGCGCTTTATATCAGCATCTTAAAGATAGGCACAACGGAGAGGGCAACATCGGAAATGTTCAGGTCGGTCTCATTAGTAAGCTGTTCAACACACGAGACACAACAATAGCAGAAGCAAAGGCAATCACACACTTTCAAACCTACAATAAACAAGAAATACGAATTTCCACACTACAATCTGACGTCACAATTAGACATGCATTCATGCAGTCAGCACATTTCTGAATATCACTCATTCTTCATGTATCTTCACACGGCTTGCTTGCCTCGCAATGCTTTTTATTGTAAGATCGACCACCGAAGGCGCTGGACGCCTAAGATTTGTCGTATACCAATTTAACTTTATTTCATCGACGACCGTAAACTTTGGAGAGCTTTTGTTACGTTTTTTGTGTGGAAAAAAATATTATGATGCTACTGACAGCAAGCTAGCGTACTGTCTTTACGAGCGGAAGAATCTATGTAAGCTACTCGTATGTTGGAGATCAAACTGCGAACACAGAATAGAATTCACTCTGCTAACATTTTTCACTAGTTTCCTCATGACTTCGAAATGAAATTTCGTATTCTTTTCTCCTGCAGCAAAACTTCCTTCTGTTGTCGGGTAGGCTTGCAGTCTAGTTCACAGAATTACGATAGTGAGGTCTAGCTGTTCATCGAGATCTTGCATGCATAGTCAGGTGGCATTAGGGGTCATCTGTCTAAGGACAGCAATTCCGTGTGGAAGTACAGAATGTCCAGTGTTCACGGCTGTCATTCTGACCACCACTCACTCACTATTGGTTACTTAAGGTTTATTGTACGATGGAATTTGCTAGCATGTCTCTGTATTTTTTGGAGGGAAGAGATTATAGTTGAATAGCAAAAAAAAATGAGACAACGCCCATAGAACATGTAGTCTCGGTAAAGCAAGTGCATCATATCTGCAACGGCAAGTTATCAAGATTGATACAAACACACAGGGCAACTGAGATGTCCCCAACTGAAATGAAAAAAAATCGTGACATTGCTATACTGCGCCTCAAATCACTACTAGTCCGTTCAAAGTTGTTTCTCGTGTGCGACTCGTAAAGTGGACAAATTTTATTGTTGAAATGCTTCACACAAATGCAAAGCTAATATTTTAATACACATTATTATCGATATGGCTCTGCAATATTATCAACGTCCTGAAGCATCAGTACCCATTGGAACTTCTACATATGAATATACCGGTAAATACTTTTATTGTACAAAAGATTACGATTTAATAGATCCAATTGACTCAGCAGATGTGGGAGGTGGCATTTTCATCCATTGATGGATGAGAAAACTTAGCGAGACTGGAGAGGTCTTCATACGTCCTGAAGGCTCAACCTTCACAAATATACATGGATCAGCGATGCGACTGTCAACAAGTCTGATACTCAATAATGCATGATCAGTACAAAGATCTCTTTTTAGAGACATGTGTCATAAATTAAGATTAATTCTCTTCTAAATTCTTCTCAATGCATAGTACAATGTCCCACCTACGAGAATAACACGTAGTACAGAATGTGCACGTACAGTATTCGTCTTTGAAGGGTGCATCCGAATGGCACGTTGCAAAGGATGTGGGTCAATTACTGACATCAACATGTCTGATCTCTTGTTTGCATTTCCGGTTAGTTGTAACATTTATGCTTGATGCTATCATGTTCATCAGTGAACTTCATTATAATGCAATTATTGATTTTATGATTAATACCTTTCTCACGACTACAAAATAATTGCAGAATTGGATGAAAATAAATACTTAGAAGCTAAAAATAGCAAGTACTGTAACTTCATTCAATAAAATATTCGTCAATTATAAAAATTCGTAACGCTTATACAGTGCATGTGGTATGAAAGAAATCTACAGAAGGTTGAATAATTGCAAGACAGGCATCATGGTTTAAGGTCACAGTGGAAGAATAGTTTGCCTTGAGAAAAGAAAACGAAGGAGACAAAGTGTTTTGACAGCAACAGACTATAATAGAGGAGAAATGCACCGAGTTGCCATGCGCCAACTCGTGCCACACTTTGGGATAAGGTACAAGAATCATAGTATAACTATAATGTTACACAGGTATCCATTCACTATTGGATTCAGCTAAAAAACATGTTTTTCACTATTTTGCTCTTTCGCGTTTCAAATGATGATAGGTGATACATGTGAGATTTGCTTGTTCAGGCTAATGGAGATCGACTTTGATGACATATTACCAAGTTTCATAAGTGTCCTTCACATACTCGTAGATGGTACAGATGGAATTGAAAGGACATCTGGTCAAGATAGCCTCTTACAAATAGGTCCTGAAACTCGGTTTTGAAAAAACTGTTCCACTGCAAGCCTCGAAATAAAATTTAGAATTTGAAAGTTACAAACAATGTTTCTGTCAGAAATTTAGCAGGAAAAGCAATTGTCGCTTTAAGTTTGAATGTGCATGTATGTTTATTTGGGCCTACTTCCACAAAGTGCAAGAGGCATGTATTTTCCGACTGAGATGCTTTGAAATCACATTCACGCAGCAATGTTGAAGACCTTATTAGTATGGCACAATTACCTAATGCATTATTTCCTAAATTAGATAAGATTCCTAATATCAATGGAAAAGCTGCAATGTCAAAGGAACAAAAACAGCCACGTATTATTAAATTTGCTTTATAAGCGAATTCATAAACCGAACTTTGAGGCAAATCACACTTTCTAACACTAAATGGAAAAAGATGATCAGTATGACATACTGCATGCAGGCTGGTTGACAGGTGCCTCAAGTTTTCGTTGATAGCGAGGGCAGATTTGGTTACTGCCTATCCATAGACATCCAGGATGGCGCATATGAATACCAACCAGATATAGTCGATGTCTGGCTACATGCGCAGTATGACATAAACATGCGAATACGTGCTGTCATTGCAGAGACTCGTTTTTCAATATCAAATTCAGCATTTGAAACTGACATAATATCTCCATAATTTCTCTTGGTCAATAATATATATGACAATGATGACATGACACTATAAGAAATGTGAAAAAATTTCCGTTGTTAGAGCTAGGTCGACTTCGGACGGTGCCAGACCAGTGCAGGCAATCGAACCCAAGACATTCAACAGCACGTTGACGACTGAGCTATCACTCGCTTGTACTTGTACTATTTTGTCAGAGCAAGCAATAAAAAAATTGCACCTGAGGATAAATGTCCCAGTTTCACTTACGTAATCAGAGTTTCACATGAAAGGTCTATTCGATGGACATGCACCCGGCAATCATTTCCACCAAATGCAAACAAATCTCCAGCACGGGAGAAGGCCAAAGTATGAGCTTCTGGTATATCCGAAATTGGCATCGATTGAAAAGGCAAGCTGAAAGTCAAGATCAATATAATTTCACTAATTTGTCACGCCAAAACATGCTCTAGAAGAATTGTAATGCACGTTGTGCATGATTAATTGAATATTCGATTAAGACATCCAAAACCGCGCGATCACACTGCAATGCAGTGAACACAATACAATAGTTCACATGCAGCTTTTTTCTAACAAAACTGGGGCCTGCAGAATAATGTTACAAAAATATTTCGATAAATAATTTAAAATGCTTATTTGCAAACTTCATAAAATAGTCAACAGTTTTATAGCTCACTCTAGCAAATTTTGTCATCTAGAAATACTTGGCGCAACAATATATCGAGTGCTGTTGCTTTAAATTTTTCATGGTTATTCAGTAGGAAGAAGTGCCTTATTTCAATGTGAGTCAGTTATTTTTCAGAATCAACTTTTCAAATTCAAATTGCTCAGAAATGTGAAGTTACGAGCATTCATCATATCCATCATGTGAAATTTTCTTGTCCAGCATAAAATGGATCAATGGTTTATCTTCGAAATCTATTGAGATGTTCTATCGAAATAATAAATAAACCCATAAAAAAGTGCAAATCCTGTACTTCGTATTATACTACATACAAAAATTAATAGAATAGAGTGAATCACATAACTTTAAACCCGTCATTCGTAAACGGAGTACGAAAACGATTAATTCATTTGGACTATGATTAGAAATGATAAGGAATTACACCATGTTTATCAACATTAACAATTCAAATGAACGCTATGTATTGATGAAAATGTTTAAACTTGAATGAGCCAAATACAGGTCCGCAATTATAAATATAATGTAGCAGGCTAGGAAAGCATTCATCATGATTTGAATTGAAGATATTTTCATGTCACTTTTCCGATACTGAGTAAACCCACCAAAATGAAAATATCTGTACGTGATCGCTTACTGAACCGTTTTGTTGAACATAAGCACAGATTTGGGACACAAAACAGGAGCAATCAGTGTTGCTGCCAATATATTCCGCTTTGTAAGTTTGTCGGACATTCTGATTACAATTTTCAGAGACATGATAGGTGGCACATTAGTCACAAGATCCATCGACTTTTCCGCTAAAACGTGTCTAATATCGCACTCGCCATAAATGTTAATAGCATGAATAAAAAGATAGTCGAAAATCGATATATTTATGAAGTCATGTCTATGTAAGTTCAACAATTTAACTGAATAGATGGAATGCAACTTTCTTTTTCTCACAAGGTTGGTGAGCACATTCACAAATGACATTTCTGTAGTTCAATTCGATCACATCTGAAGAATATTAAAATAATCTCAGACAAATCCTTCTCGATTAAAAAAAGGACGTCTTCATCTGAACTTTAATCAACTAAAGATGCTCGTGCAATAACTGTACGCAATTTTTGAACAATGTCGATAAGGACACATTATACATGTATATTACTAAATTATTGCTTAATCCTGTGACAAATCTTTCGTGTGATGCATGATAATTAGTCTACGAATCAATGAACATTTGAGAGTCTGAGATCATGGTTAGACATTGTCACAGTGGAGAGTATACACTGCACATCGTGGTTGCTGCTATCTAACTTGAAATTAAATCCTCTAAATGTCTTGGTAAGCATAAACTATGGACGAGAGATGAACAAAACAACTACATATTTTTAAAGTATCTTTACTTCAGAGCAGCAAGTTTTTCTAGCCAAGAAATTTTGACTGTGAATAGTTTAGTTACTGCATTAAATTAGTCCATCGCATTTCATCAAGGGAGAGCAGACTGAAGATCACCGAAGTCCTGGGTCTCAGAAATAACAACAACCATATTCTCGAAAGCGACCAACTAAACTACTTGGGTGGTTCCACTTCATCGATGGAAGCGTCTACGTTTATTGATGTTTCATAGATTTCGACTGACGTAATTGTCCATCTGACGAAATGTCATCTTTCCACTCAAATTTCACTCTCAAATACTAAAGTCGATGGACTACCTCTCAAATCGTGTCACGACAGTTCTATAAAATCACCATAAAAGAAAGAGAAACAAAACAGTACAGCTAACAATCGACGATAACGGGAGACGATCGAAGCATGTCCTCAAACAACTTGAAAGCAAAAAGAAACTTTCCATGATGAAATATGAACTACGATATTCAATGAGCATAAAGTAAAATCGCTTTCTGATGACGTCAAACAATGCGCAGGGACTTGCACATTTCTGTTAACAAATGCTTACAATTAGTTAGGTTTCTGTAGACTGTCTATTTGTAATATTCATTGATGGAATTCAGTAAATCGCGAAACTAAATGGATGAAAGCGGGTTTCAATAACTTGAAGTACTTGCTCGGGGACGGAATCAATCTTCTATGTGGCTTGATTGTTGACGCAATAAACAGAACCTACCCCGTCAGTCGCAAAACAAAATAAAATTTCACAAGACATCGAAAAGGAAATACAGTAGACTCTTGACATGCCATAAGCGCTGTCGATATAACCCCCAGGATGGGTTGGTCCACTCCGAAGAAGTCCTATCTACATAGGGAAACGAACTCTCTTTAAAGTAACCTCGATGTAAGCAACCTGACATCAGCATTTTTTGTTCCATTTACATGTAGCTCGATATGGGCGATGAGTAAATCAATACTAGATCAATGAAGTCCGCTGCTTTGTGGAGTTTTTATTTCAGCAGCTACGCCTATCGACCGCAATAAGCAAGCGGCGGGAAATCAGTCCCATGGTGCATGTGAAAATCATTAATTTCGCCGATCATGTAGTGCCTATCGCCGATGTTGGAAACAGCTTCAAGCATCGGAAGACCTGGCTTACCGCACGATGAAGCATAAAGAAAAAATTATTCAAATCTTTGCAAAGAAGCATGATAGCTGGCATAAATATTCTGAAATTTTACAGCAAGTCAAGGCGGGTCATCTATTGTTAGCAGAGATATGTTCTCGTACAAACAGGGGATGACTGACTCAAGAAGGCATATGGCATGGACCTGGCCAACACCGAGGGCCGTCCTTAGTAGATGTGGCGCGAAACGGTGATTGCAATGTTGGTTTGACGTACTGATGCTGCCAACCGCGGATTGTGGAGAAAATCCATTTGGAAATCCCGTCCTCCCCTTCGAGGAATGGATAATTAAGGTAAAACGATAAAGTTATAGTAATTACGCATGGCATCAATTTTCAAAGAATCCAATGCAAAGCAGATTGGGTGAGCGAACATGACACCGAAGAATTGAAACATTTCAGCTCACGGTGCTGTTGGAAATGGCACGAAGGAATGCATTTACAATCGAAATGAGGCTAGATTATTCTAGGAGGCCTCGACCAGTCTCACTCCCGGTTTCAAGAGCGAGACTTGTGAAGGTGGAAAGAAAAACTAAAGGAGAGTGACTGTTCTCCTGTGTGCAAACGCTTGTGTATCAGATTAGTTTACATCCTTCGTGGTTGGTTAGTCCCAACGAATGCGATGCTTCAAAATGTGAGTACGCTGCCACTTCAGTTTGAAGCCAATAACAAATTCATGGGTGACTCTCTCTTTTCAACAAGCCTCAGACACCCACCAGATGGATCAAGCCTTCACAAGTTCACTACCATCGACTATTACTACGACATCACATGTCGTCATCGAGGACGAAATTGATCTCAATTTTCCGTTGCTAGATCATGCAATATCTCGATGGGATCTACCAAATATCAGTTACGCCTACATCATTTGTTTGTGACTGACCGCCTCAAAAGATATTTTTTTTTTGGCCATTCATTTCCAAGCATTTTGCATGGGGACTTATTGTCTGGCGTATGGTGTTCAGGTGGAGAGATAGGTGTCTCGCTCTTGGAATATGTGAATAAGATCGAAGATTTCACTTACGATAACGAAAGCCCAAAACATCCATCACAAATCACACGCTTAAATTCAGCTGAATGTCCTACTCTGATACCATAGGTCAGCTTCATGACGGGGATTAGGTTTCTGCTCCTCCTTATGCTCTTGGCTGGGGGGAGGAGGAAGACGGGGAGAGCGGGATGGTCATTTGTTCAGGTGACATCTTAAATACTGGTTAAAATTGTCGTTAATGGGCATACATACATACAAGCGCATGCGTCCATACTTCTGGAGTACATTCAACAGCTGTTAAACTCAAGTACAGAATCCAACACAATCCTCAGTGCTTTAAGATAGGTTATTGATGGCTGACTAAAGCGACGTACAAGAATCATTCGGTATATCCCAGGTATATTTTGAAATCTGTATTGTTTAACACAGAGGGTATGGTGAAATGCTTCTCGATGCAGGTTCGTCAAGGAAAAATCCGTCTCAATAATAATAAGCACACTACAAAAAATGGTGCATGGCAGAGCTACATTTTCAAGGAGATGTCAGGTTAAAAAATTTTCTGAGTCATATTTCGGGATGTGTCCTATGTCTCACGTGGTCATATCGGATGACGTTTAACATTTTGGGGAGGTAGTGGGTAATTTCCCTGCTGTATGAGAGACATTAGAGTGGGCACAATCTAGTTGTCATTACAGTCAATGAGCTAACACTACAAAATGGGACCATGCTGGTTCGTAGTGCCTCTGGGAGGGGG
Source organism: Prostheceraeus crozeri (assembly GCA_907163375.1). Lineage (NCBI taxonomy): Eukaryota > Metazoa > Platyhelminthes > Polycladida > Euryleptidae > Prostheceraeus > Prostheceraeus crozeri. The sequence continues at coordinate 61,617 of CAJQUW010000118.1, read as the reverse complement.
ATACTGACTCCGCGATGGTCTCAAATTTGGTGGTCTAAATTTGGGGTACATGCAAGAATGATAAGGAAGATACATATTTAAGGCTAAGAAAAGTGGCGCTTTTGGGTAAGTAGCATGGGGTCAAGAATTGAAAAGTATTGATATACTATATGTGGGGGTGATTTTGTGTTTTGGGGGGATAGGGATGTATTGTTTGGTCTTCTCAGGAGTGGGTGGTGGACAAAGTGATTAACATTTGGGTATGGTTGTATGTATGGGTAATTTCTAATTGGCCACAAAGGAATATGTGAATATGGGGTCGAAATTGATTCGATTTGTACAACTTGTACCACAATAGCATGAACATGAATGACTTAACTACAACGCGAAGAAAATTCGCGTGAGTGCACATACTATGTCAAAGCAGATGGATCTATGCGCTCTGTTTGGGGGATGTCACTCAGTGGAGTGTCCAGAACACTACACTGAGAATTCCAAGTTAATGCCGAAAGAATAATGAACGGCAAAAGAAATTTTGTAGTGTAGGGTCAGTCGCACTGAATGACCATATCTAAAAAATACTGATTACATAAATATGGGACTGGTTTATGTTATACAATTCATGTTTGCCCTTTGAAACGCAGAACAGAAGACTGCAGACACAACACTGCCATGTTAGTCAAAGCCATGCAAAAAGCCATGTCAGTTACTCCAGTGTATAGAACATTGTGAAATACAAATCAAGAAACAAATTTGAAAAATAAATCGCCCACTCAAACACCTTGAATAGTGAGTGTATGCAATATTAGTCATCGGGACATTGAGTATGTGTAAATAAGTATTTTATATACTCATTCTATGTATAGGGGTAGATATATTGCCTGATGTGTCATGATTTCAAGAGAATACAATGTGAAGTGCGTTTAAGCCTCATTGATGTCAGAAATCATTTTTTTACATTTTGCTTCTCGTTGTTGACATTATGGTATTTAGATATCATCTTTATAGAATTCTACTACTAGAATGCAGATCTATACGTGATGTTGTACTTAACATGGGGTAGAGGGTAATGACTTGCCATTGAATGTGGAAATCACAATATTGGGTTGGTATTAATTTCACTGGCAATGTGAGACTTGTATTCTACGTAGTTGTAACCATGTATGATAGCCTGCAAATTTTGCATTTTACTCCGGTAAACTCTTGTATGAATGTAATGTGCATTGTTTTAAACATAATATGGGTTTTTAAATTTTTCTTTTGGGGCAGTATATTGGAAAATGCTTAATATGAAATTTCGGTTTTAATTGCATAGGGCTTTTGGGACTTTTTACAACACAGTATCAAATGTGCTTGAAAATTCACTCAACAAAATAATTAGTGTACTTGTGAAGGGCTAATGGACTTTGAAAGGAAATCTTGATATCATGGTCAACTATTTACTGGACAGTTAAATGCTGAAGGAATTGCATAGGTGTCCTCATCCATTTGAGCTCCTGCTATGTGCAAAGACAGTGAATGAAAAGTGACAATAACAAATATGTCCCCTTATATTAGTCTACGCAATTCAATAGTCTCATCCATGAGGATACTTGCTATACAAAATGCATTTTTTGATTGTTGCCTACAAATTTATTTCTAACTGTCCCCTCCGATGCAATGAAAGGGGACCATGGTTTTTCAGAAATATCCATCTCATAGAAATGAGGCAAATATCATTTGTTTTCCTGGTACAATAGTTTCTCAATTTACATAAATTGTTGTTGCCGCAGAATTTTGATTTCGAAAAATATGTGCAGAAACAGTGGATACTACTTGCACTGTCACATGATTTTTTACTGAATTTTTTAGAAGTTCAAATGATTTATTCTATTTTTTTTAAATGATCGTGAAATCTAATGTTGGTTTTTGATAATTTTACCAGGGTAATAGGGCTGTTTTATTTAACTAAAATTTCTGTGGGACTGAATTCATCACAAACATATGATTTAATTTTCAGACAATAATTATTTTTTGAACGACAGTATAATACCAAAATCGACTGAAAATTCTGCCTATTTACTCTACCGGCAGAATTTTCAGTCGGTTTCGGTATTATACTGTCGTTCAAGAACTATTTATCGGCAGAAAATTGAATCGGTGTAATACTCAGTTGGCAGAATTATTGTTAATGAACAGCCCCATACCACCTCCCAACCACAACCATTCCCCCAACAACACCACCACCCCCCCACCACCCCACCCCCTCAATACACCTACCCACATAGACCACTCACACCCACCACACCACCACAAACATACCCACCACAACACCCACCACCACCCCCCCCACCCACCCGCACCACTTCCACACAAACACACAATAGACCCATACAACCCCCACCCCCCATTCCACTTATGATAGATCAGCCAATCCACCTATAACTTCACATAACCCCACACAGCAACTTAGAACCACCCCCAACAACCCTAACACACAATCCACCACAACTCAATTTGAGCACTTCACACAACTTCACAAACCCACACACACAACCCCCACCACACAATACCCATGTACCACCACACACCTAGACTTTGATAATTTGACACACCCATTCCTCCACACCAATACAACACCTAACTTGTCCCCAACCACCCTTCCCAAACCCCAAAACTTCCACAACTCACCACATAAACAATTGTAAAACACTTAACAAAACTTTACTAACAATCTAACCCACACCCCCACACCAAAACTAACACTAACAAAAACACCAAAAACACAACCAGCAAACTACCAAATACCCACCAAAAAACATAGGACACCCAATACCACCAAAACACACAAACAACCAACCCACACACCCCCAACACCACACCCACCCAATAAATCTCATGGCACCTGAATCACAAACTAAACCACCAAATTAACAAAAACACTACACACCACAACACTGCACACTTGAACATAACTAAACAACATTTGTAAAAATGAAAAGAAAAAAAAAAAAAAAAACAAAAAAAAAAAAAAATGTAAAAAAATAAAAATGAATAAAAAAAACATAACAAAAAAAAACAACAACAAGAACAATTAAAATCGGACAAAACAAAATAATAGTGGACAAGCCATGAAAAAAAAAATGAACATGCACACAACAAAAAAATGTGGAAAATCACAAAAATGAAAATAATAACCCACCCAACAAAAAAACACAAATGCCACAAACAAAACGAGAAAAGTAAAATGCACAACATCCCAAAAAATGTGTCCAAAAAAAAACACTGTGTAATGAACAAACTACCCAATGAAAATGCCAAATAAAACAAAAAAAACACACAAACGACCTAATCACAAACAAAACACAATGACAAAACATAAAACTGCAAAACAAAATAACAACAAACAAAAAAAAAAAAATAAACTTACAACCCCAACCACCCCCACACTTCAGAAAATACCCAATTCATACCACACACACTTTGATTGGACAAAACTTCCCAATAACACAAAACCCTTCCCCAAACACAACCACACACCACCAACCAGACAAAACCACCCCCAACAAAACCCACAAATACAATCACAACAATCCACCCACACCCACACCATTCCTCAACACCACAAATAAACTGCCCCAACAAATACCCACACTGAAAAAACAAACATCACATACACAATACACACATACAACCAACAACCACAACGACACCCACTTTGATTCAAACCAACAACAAAAAAAATATTTGCCAAACAACTCACAACACACAACTCAAAAAACAAAAATTTGCACCCAAACTGAACTTTACACTTCACGACCAATCTCACCCATTACAAACCCACCCAACCCCCCCATTGATAGATACCCACCCAACACCCACCATCACTCACACACTACCATCACCCCCCCCCCCATAGACCCCCCCCATCCCACCCCACCACCCCCCTCCCCCCACACCCCACCACACACCCCCCCCCAACCCCCCCCAGCCCCCACCATAGTCCCCCCACCAAACCCACCCCCACTCCCAAAACATCCCCCTAACCCACCCACCCAAATATCCCACCTCACCACATCCCCCCACCACCCATCCCCATAGACCATACCATCCCCCCCCTTCCCCACCCCCCCCCCCCCACCCCCCCCCACCCCACCCCCACCCACCCCCCCCCCCCATCACACCCCCCCCCCCCCAACACCCCCCCCACCCACCCCACCTCCCACCATCCCCTTTCCCCCATTGCCCACCCCCCCCCCCATCCCACCACACCACACCCCACCACCCCACACCATAGATCCCATCCCCCCCCCCCCCCCACATCACAAATCCCCCCCCCCCATACCCCCACCCCCACATCCCCCACCCCCCCCACCCCCCCCCATCCCATAGACCCCCACCCCCCCACCCCCACCATTACCATCCCCCCATCCACCCCCCCCCCCCCCCCCCACCCACCCCCACCACCCCCCACCCCCAACCCCTCACCCACTTCCCATCCATCCCACACCCACACCACCCCCCACCTCCCGCCACCACCCATCACCTCCCATCACCCCCCCACCATAGCCCACACCCCCCACCCCCCCCATAGAACCCCATACCACCCACACCCCCCACCCCCCCCAAGGATCCCCCAACCACCCCCACCTTCCCCCCCCCAACCCACCCAATCCCATAGCCTCCACCCAACCAACATTGAACACCCACCCCCACACCCCCCACCACCACCATCATCATCCCCCTTTGATGCCCCCCACATCCCACTCCAACCATAGTATCCCATTAGCCCCCCCACACACCATAGAAACAACATTAAACCATTCCATAGCCCCAAAACACCAACATACTTCCACCACATCAAACCAAACCCCACTCACCCACAACCATTAGATAACCTTCACCCATCACACCCCAAGCAACCCCCAACCCCACCCCCAAACACCACACAACACCCCTCCCCCACCCCCACCCAATTACTACCACTCATACTAAAACCTTAACACACCCCCAACTGAGTTCACACCCTCACACCCATTAGAAACACTTCCCAATCCCCCACACACCCACCACAACGACACAATCAAAACCACAAAACCCCCACTGCCACACTCCACAACACAACCACAACACACCTGCCAACAGAAGTCCCCAACAAAACAATCCACCTCCCCACCCATCCCCATCCCACCAACACAAAACCTCCCACACACATATGTGTGGATTAGTTCCAAACAACCCAAGCACCCACTTAAACACAACCATAACTTACACCAACAACCCAATTGAAAAAACACTGAATCAGAACCAAAAACACACAACAGAGAAAACCAACAAAACCACCCCATAACATACCACCCAAACACAAACCTCAAAACAACCAAATACCATGCTCACACACTTGAATTACAAAAAACCAACCACAGCCAAACACCACTGTGCACAACCCATGTCATAAAAAATAAATACATGCAAAGAAACCCCCCACCCCCCCCCATCCATACCCCCCCACCCCCCCCCCAACATAGGCAACCCCCCTAACACATCCTCCATCCCCATCCCCCTTAGTAACCCCCCCCGCCACGCCAACCATCCATCAACAACTCGCTCCCCACCACTGACCTTTCCACCAGCCACCCCCACCCCCCCTCCCCCCCCATCCCATCCCCCCATTCCAATTCCCCCCATAGATCCCCCATCCCCCCAATTCACATCCCCCCCACCCCCTCACCCCATAGGTTACCCACACCCCCCCCCTACACACCCACACCCCCCTCACCCCACCACCTACCCTTAGATAGGTAGTAGAGGGTGTACGGACCATAGAGCAAATATATTAGTCATCCTTACTCTATGGTGTCGACGATAGAGTAGGTATATATAGGTAGAGTGTCGACTCAAACAAGCATCTGCATGCAGTGAAACTTTTTGAATGAAAATATTCAGTTTTTCACGGAGATTACGTTCCCATGGTTCAAAAAATTATTTGTGCAGTTTTTTTAAAAAAAATTAAAATTTTGCCAATTTTCATACTACCGAGATGACTCCCCGTTGCAAGTAGTATAGAGCAAGGTACATAGAGTAGGTATATTAGGTAGAGTGGTAACTCCGTATTTATTAAATCCTCAATGTAAATGAATTCTTCAAGAATCTTGTTTTCCTGCATCACATTGTTTTTGAGTGATGGTAACCAGATTTAATTTCCTAACAACTCAGAACATCTGTATACAAATTTTGTAATCCTGATTCCCTAGCAAAAACCCGGTCCATCACAAAGTTTTTTAACTGGTTTAACAATGCGATGTAAATAATTTATGCAAATACTTATGTCTTTAGTAGTGTAAAATATGATGATTAATAGAAATGTACCCGTGGGATGATAAAACCGTTGAATGCTTTGATATTTTCCCACGACTCAGGTCAGATACAGTAAAAAAAAAAGTATCTGTTCACAGTAAAGGCTTAGTAATTTGTAAATTGATATTGTGTACAAAAAAAAAATGCAGGCCGTAGCTTTTCTGCTGTCATGAGGATATTTAATAAAGATTTTGGTTCTGAGTACAATTTTGGCCCAGAAGATCAAAAAGACAAATAATCGGCATACTGAAAAAATGAGGACAGTTATCTAGATTCCAAAAAAATTAGTCTGATGCTCTCAGCTGCGTCCTTGCACGATGTGTGTTTCAGTCACCACAAATTAGGTGCAAAATGTTCTACTAAACCAACTCGTCAAAATTCATAGATGCGGCCGGCTGAATTTTGAGCGGCCAAGAAAGATCAAATTAGAAGCAATTGGGATTTAGAGGAGGAAGGTAGAGAATTAAAAGTTAGCAGAAAATTGAAAGCTGAACAGGAAAACGCGCTCTAGGTGAGCAAGTGAGAGTAAACTGAAAACGCTTGATGGCTCAAAAGGGAAGTAAAGGTTGCTCAAGGGCCATAAGTTTTGATGTTTTTGCACAGATACCTATGCAGGGAAAATATGACGCTAGAAGCTTTCGTGCAAAAAGCAGAGGTTCAGTTCATCGATTCCCAAGAGAATTTGGAGAGTAGGCCAATGCAAAATTTTGAAATTTCTTCCAAACACACCAAAACTGGTCAATAAGGGTTCCGAATAAAGTCCATTCATACATTTGAATAAGTTCACAAGATTTCTGACAAAAGCTGTGATAAGGCAAAAGTGAATCTGATGATTTCCATAACTGTACACAGGTCGTTTAAGCCTATTCGGATGGGCTTTAGGCAAGCTGAAAGTAACCCACGCATGTGTTGCTTAAACCGGGAGACTGGTTCGAAAAAAAAAAAGGCCAGATAAACTTAGTCAGGTTGAATTTGTTCCTACTAATGATCTATGCAAAGGCATTACTCGAAACTGTAAAATCTTCAGCGCCCCAGGAATGCCTGTTCAGGAACCTCCAAATTTCACGAGGTGATCCGTTGAGGTAACAATGAATGGAAAAACTGCATTCAGTACACTAACCTGAGGCACAAAACGGGATTCCAACCTCATGAAAAGAATTATTTTCATCTGCAGAGGTTATTTAGGGATTTCCACCGGCATCCAAAATGCATTGAAGGATATGTGCATTAATTACTCTTCTTCTTCTTACAATTCGGGGGGCGAAGAAAATTTCCTCGTACGGAGGAGAATTTCGGACATCCTTTCATTGTTTCAGGAAGCGTCGTTTTCGGAGAAATCTGAAACTTGACTAGGTGGACCCGACAAAAATTTCTTCAAAAAGGACACTGCAGGGTTAACCGAGTTTTGCTGAATTTCTTGCAAGGCTGCAAAGAGGCCATGCCGCAGTTTGCCCTGTTTGAATATTAATGAAAGACTGGTTTCGAGAACAAGAATGCTCCTTTCTCAAAACTTCCGGAGTGGGTTGTCCGCAAAGGTGGATGGATGGAAATGTTGGAATAGGCAAAAGTCGGAGACAGAAATGTTCTTGGATTCAGGATTCCTCCATTTATCACGAATTTTTTCTTGATTTTGTTGATTTCAATTGATGAAAGGTAGCGAGAAATAGCCAGTTTCATCCCAATTTCGGACGCCTTATATGTTGAAGTTGAAAGAGAAGAAGTTTGAGAATTCGTGGAACCAAAAATATGTGAGTACAGGGATTTAATCACAATAGGGGCAAATTGGTCCTTTCTACATCATCTGCATACTGAATTTGGTTTTTCCATGAGCAAAAGCGTACTTTCTTCGTGAATTTTGTGAAATCTGTTAAGTGTCACTATATTCATAATGAATGACGATAGTTTTTTGCGTTTGCAGTTTACATGGTTAAGCAGGTGTTTGTTCGTGACAAAAAATCTGTGTTTTACGGTTTGTCTTATTCGCAGAGCACACATTAATAATAAGACTGCAAGCGTTAAGCACAACTTGTGAAAAGTTGTAACAGGTAAACAAATCCCTCGTGTCTGCATGATAATCGCTCAGTAAATTGCACCTGATAAGATAACTGGACTGAAATATTTAGTTGAGCCCAAAACCTCTTGCCATGTGGGTGTACCTCACCAGCCAAATACTCGTATGTTATTTGCAATACCTCCATGATTAGTTCCTGTACAGCGGGTGTCGTCCCGCATTTGATTTTTCAAGATGTACGATTTTGGGAAACACCTACGCCCTCTTGGTGTATACATTTGGGGTCAAAGTGTGGGGGACACTAGTTTTGTCCTCGGGGACTTGGTTGTCTAAATTACAGGCTTAAGGTTTAGGCTTAAAATAATGCAAAATTCCACCACGCATGAGTCTTTCTTCACCATGGGCGTCTAACCCATAGTAACTATCTTGAACTAGAATGTAGGAAAAGTATCAGGTCTTCCGTGTTAGAGCAGTTTTATTATCGTCTGACTTTTTGTTCCCATTATCAATGACGGTTTTTCAGTCGAAACTTTATTCCTGCTCCGACCGTTGCACATGATTGTCCCAGTTTAGGAAATCGGCCTAAGAGGTTGGTCACATTTGAAGCAGTTAGAAAGTCACCTGCCGCCCGATGCAAGAATGTGAGGTTTGGAAATACTGATTTGGGATATAAAAAAACTGTCCGCAAGCCCTCGCCCCCACCAACGGGTAAATCACAGGTTCTGAAGACTGAGCCATACGGAGATTCACAAACTTCTCTAAGGATGGAGCAATAGATTGGTTGTTCTAGTTCACAGTGATAACCAGATGTAGATCAGTAACATGTCATACGTGCGTCAGTAAAGGGGGAAATTCCAGCCTTGCTCTTCTTGTGAATATACCTGAAATGTCTGTGGAATTCGATTTTCGTAAATTGATCCAGTCAGTGATAACCAAGAATTTATCAAGGTTGAATGACATTCCGAATTTATGAAATATACTAGAGGAAAGTATTATTCAAAAGACCATGACAAGTACATACTTTGAAATGCCGCTTCCGTTCAAGAAAAAGTCCAGTGATGTCCAGGTCAAAAAACCGTTTTGTATGCCATGAAAACGGTCTCGAACACCAAAAAAAGCTGAAGGGAAAAGAAAATTGAGCCAATAGTCGAAGAAAAAAAGTATTTTAGAAATCACTACAAAATCCTTCATGGGATGAAATATTTGCCCGAGGCGAATGTCGAGCGGGTTTGATGAAAGCTACGTCTAATCAGGATACCAAATTCGATTTGGTATACATTCCTCATCATGGGGGTTGTTTCATCCAAAAGAAAAAACCAGACAAAAAGTTTAGGGTTGTCTTTGACTGTTCGGCTACATACAAAGGTTGTTTTCTCTCCAATCAAAAACCCTGTTGAACAGGTCCTCATGGACTTGATCAAATGGGCTTGATAAGGTGTCTTCGACTAGGTTTAGAAGTGGTAACCTGTAGCACATCATGTGCGACATTGAAAATATGCTCCATCAGTTCATTGTGTTCAGAAAAAAAGACAGAGGACTTCCTACGTTTCTTATGCGTGGGGAGGATGGTGATCATCAATTCTGAACCGAACAGAAATACAGGAATGAAAGTTCATCTGTTTGGTAGCGCGGCTTCTTCTCCTAGGTGCGCCCAATTTTGGCTTGGAATACATTTAGCAAAGTTGAAGAGGAGAAGTGCTTTTTTTACCACATAGCCTCCTCATTTGTTTTGTGCTACGAATTTCTATGTGGACGGACGGCTTAATCTAGCTGTGGGAGAGTGCAAATGAAGCAATTCGATTGACTAAAAGATGGTCAAGAAACTTCGCGCGAGGTGGATTGAGACAAGGTTCCTGATGAATGACGATGGTTTAGTCAGAACAGTGAAAAGTGCGCATTGGTTCTAAGGAATCAAAGGGGATTGCTCTATTTTGAAACGCAGGGCCATCCATTAAAACTTTGGTTTCCTGTTAGTAGAACAGTAACCTTTGAATTTTGTTAGGAAAGTGATAGTGTTATCAGTTTTAGGACTACATTGTAACTACACAGACTTTCCATGCCTCTATATTGAACTTACATGTATGCTTTGGTTGAAAAGCTTTGAAAGTGATCTTATTCTTGATAAATCTAACATGCTCTAAAACATTGGACTACATGCAATGAAACGATGTATTTTTTAGTTGCATTGTTAATTCCATGGATTGAATCTGAATTACAGGCCTATTTGACTGTGAAGAATCTTGTATATAAAAAACGTGCTGATTCTAATGCTCTGAAATTGCTTTTGTGGACTCGGACATTTGCAATATAATTGAAGATTTTTTTGTGATGATCTTATTTATGAGAATTGGTTCTTTTGCCTAAAAAGATTGAGCATTTTATGACATTTTGAAATTGTCTAGATGTGGAAATTTAACACTGCATTGCTCTAATATACTCGTGATTTTATTAATGATTCTATGTCAGGCATGCAGCGTTTAAGTCAATTCTGTATTTATTGGAAGTTAATTGCTTGTAGTTTTGTTAGTGATAATTCCAATGTTGTCTTTGGATTTGGTAGGAGTGTAAATGAATTCTTCAAGAATTTTGGTTTTTCTGCTTAACATTGTTTTTGAGTGATGGTATAAAGGATTTATTTTCCTAACAACTCAGGGTTACATTGTCAAAATTTTGTAATCCATGTTACTAGCACCCCGCTCATATCACATGTTTTTTACGGTACAAATGAGATGTAAATAATTTAGGCAAATATTTCTATGTCTTTAGTTGTGGTAAATTTTATGATGATTAATAGATAAATGTCACCCTTGATGGAAAAAAAGGGATGCTCTTGTTATTTACGACCAGGTCAGGCTACATCAATGTGTATACACTTTCGATTTTATTATTATGGAATCAAAGGGGACTTGCAGTAGGTAAATTGTTTCCAAAAATGTGCTGATATGCAGTTTTGAAGAAATTACAACGGACCTGACTGATCATGATAGCATAAAACAGAGGGAAATGATAATATTTTACAGATAGTCCTTGTCTGACAGCCTAGGAGATTTAAGGTTTTTAAATTGGCAACTCGATGACCTGCGCCAATGCTTTCCAACTGAACCTCAAGAGAATCTTCTTAAGCGTGATCAAGCAACAGTTGCCACTGGCATGGCAAAATCACAGATTCAAGGACAATGATTTCAATTAACCTTGAAAGATGTAAATGGATCCACCAATGACTATTCAGATTAATGAAAATTGAAACATGTATTTAGTGTATACAAAAATCAAAGCCGGTCGGACATTTTGAATTTAAAAAAACTTGGAAAATTTCAGGCAAGAAAGCACGGAATGATATCGCGACCTTTTTCTTGATGACTGTCATTTATATTCAATTATTGAAAATCCCTTGATTAATCAGCTAATTTCCGCTTTAGTTCGAAGATAGTAGCTATATTCATTCCTTTTGATATCACATTATTGTTTCATTTATGATACTTATATAGGTGAGACATATCGGTTAGATTTATATAATTGGCAAATTTTTGACATTTTTTCAAAATGTGCTCAAAATAATATTTTTGGACCACCGGGAAACGTAAAATCTCCCGCAAAATAACTGTTTATTTTCATTTAAAAAATTTTCAAATGTATACAGATACTATTATTTGAGTACGTCAATACCTACATACTTACTTAACGGCAAGTTGGGGGGAAATATTTTCCCAAAAGGAATGATTATTTGCTAATAATCATCCCTCAACTGAGCGGAATCAAGCTACATTATAAGGGGATTTTTCATGATCCGTATTCAATGGAAGTTTTTCATGAAAAAATGTCGCGATATTTATACTTGCTTTCTTGGCTGAAAATGTCAAAGTTTTCAAAATTCATATTTTCATCGGCAGATTTTAAAGATTTCAAATAAAATTTCATGCTTCATTTCTTGAATTTGAATAGTGATGTGGACCCATTTACATTTTTAAAGTAATTGAAAAACAGGGTTGCGGAGTCGGAGTACCGGGTCCTGTTCATTTTTTGCTGGAGTCGGGGTCGGAGTAACATCAAATGATATGGGACTCAGACTCCCGGCTATAACCTAGAGACTAATTCAAACAAAGTATTTAATTCCTCGTGCATTAGGGTTGTCATGTCTTGAAGGTCTACTTTCTCCGTCAAACAAAAGTACAGAGACAGCAATGCATGCAAAGTTTGTAATAGTTGAGGGAATGAACCAAAGATATTATCCATTGTCTTTGGAATGAACTGTGATTGTGAAAAAATGATTGTCTTTCACTCGGTGATTTAGAAGAGAAGACAATCCTTCGCAGCCTCGATCACACCTGCGCGCCAAAGGTGACATCAGAGACAAAAATGAAATACTAGTTTGTTTGAGAACACTACCTCTCATCCTTATGTTAATCGTGTATGTGATGGCTCCTCTAAAGCTTTTATTTAAATCGAAAGTGTACTCATTTTTTTGAGGAATGGGGGTTTTCCTGCCTGCTAGAGACTAGAGAAAAACCGTGTGAAGCACACATCAACAAGATGGGAGGAGCCGAGTCGCATGCATCCAACTGAAAGCGACATTTGATAAACTTTCATCGAAAATGATTGATAATTGATACAGCAGTGATAGCTAAAGATAGGTTCAGATAAGCTCAATGATCTATGATGTATGCATAGACATCCAAGTACGGAAGTATTGTAAATCCATGTATATTCCAGGATGTCCATTGATGAAGTAATTAAGTTACATGAATACAACGAAATTACCTCATGAGAGTGCAATTTCGATAAGAATATCTCCGAACGCAGATCTCCAAAAAAGTTCACTGCCACATCTACAAGTCTGACGCTGCGTAGCTCTTTTAGCGTCTGGGATTGTATGCGAACTCCTATAGCACCGGAGTGGAGTATTTCAACTCCAACACAAATCCACTGACACGAGAGAAGCACTACAACAAAAGAGCATCAACTTAATTCTTAATTACATAAATATTTCAATAGTATCACAATATTATGCCTGATCTAAGTTATACATGTAAAATCTACACGCCATGTTTGATAGTCTAGGTTCAAAGCTGACTAGACTGTGCTACCTAACAACATCATTCAAATTTATTAGAGAGCTATATTTATTTGCTGTCAGTTGCAAAGTTTAATTTGGCAGACAAATGCGCATTTTCCTTCGTTTAATATTGTGTTAAGAATATTGACAGATCTTGATTCACGAAGTAAATAAAAGAATCACCAAATTTAATGTACATAAGGCCACATCAACTGATTCCTTCACAACACCGGTGGTTCGAATCCATATACAACTCACAATCACCATCACACCACACGAGCATCACAACACCAACACACCATCCAAACAACCATTGCCACAATCCGTCACACCCATCGCCATACCCTCGACCTCATCACTACACCTATATCCACATCAAATCAAACTTCACCTCAATCCACAACACACTAACCATGAACACAACCACACTCCATATACAACAAAAACACAAAATACCCCACTCAACCAGCACCCAATAACCAACACACACACACAGCCCTCACCGTAGTACACATGAGTAAGGGAACCAGCATCAATCATCAATCGCATCACTCAAATCCAATATCCAACCCACACAACAATCACATCCATCATAACAACAAATACACACGATACCCCCACACTAACCAATCTTCACACCAACGCCACTCAACAACAACTTCCACTCCATTCAACCACCACCCCAATCCTAACACAAAAACAAATCATTTAACATTTGCATCCATCATTCACACCTCCCAAACACATCCGTACACTTCATAACCACGAACCTCATCACCAATCAAGCCACACACCCATAACCATGCATCACAAGTTACAAACAAACACAGCCGCAAGTGAAAAAGGTGGCTTCTTATGGTGGGGTAACAGTGATTGATTCGAGTTGATGAGGGTTCTGACAACTATAACTTCACCTAGATTGTCACCCTGACATCTACACCTCCCTTAGATCAAATTCACATGATAGCTTGATCATCCATATCCTTCTTCTCAGAGAACAACTAGACATCGGTATTCCATGCTTAACGTCAGCTTCTAGTCACTCTCTGTACGTGCCTGAAGACGAGTGGAGCATTCACCCGAAAGCTCTCAATAAAATAGTTGAAGAGAACTTGGTTTTTGAAGAATTCATCATATTATAACTTGATCATATAGTATAGTTTTCTCGATGCTGTGTAGGTTTTGCTGTTTCTTTTATTTTCTCAGCGTCAGATGTTCTGATTTTTTTTCTCGGAAATATATTTTCAGTCAATGAAATTTAATTTCCATTGGTTCATTACTTAACAACAATGTGCAACACACGAGATAAGCCTGGAACAGCTATCTTTATATGAAATTCGAATTTATAAAGTAGTTTGTTAAAGTATCAAGCCTCATAAAACACGATTTTGAAGTTAAAAACACATTAATTAAGATGTGCTTCCTTGTAGTCCTTAGAATCTGCTGAATCACACCTACCGGACCACCCAAAACTCACTTTCATATTTTTCAAAAAAATGATAGGGTGGCGACGTCCAACCAGCAGGTCATGCAACCAGGATTAATGTGATCAGAGCGGGTTTACTGTCGTAAGATACCAGATAGACATTAATATAACGCAAATCGGCAATTCATGCCCTTGTCTGATGGTTCACTTCGGTTATTATTGTGGCAAGTGGGAAAACCAATATGAATGAATACCAAGCTGTATTTTGTAGATTCTTATCAATTAAAAATAAGGTTCAGCCATGATCTGAAAAGCGGCAGGAGCTGGCAATACTATGCCAGGATCAAGTTAACAGAAATGCGGCACCTTCATTTGCTTGTTTTTTAAATAACGATTGTACATGTTATTATCATCTTGTGCGCCTTCTAGTGCTGCTACATGAGAGTTTCTTGTGTGCCTTGTGTCACAAAAGGTTGTGATAAGCCTGTTTGGGTTGGCATTCTGAAATCTGGTTGAAATTCTGAAAACAGGCTCGCCTAAGCCACGACCAGGCCCTCCAGATTCTATTTCCACTATATTCGGGTTGACGCGGCAGAGTGCTAGATCCGACGTTGACCCGTCGCTATACTTTTCGAATTTCTAAAAACAAGCGCGAAGCCAGTTCCATGCACAACAGGTTTTTCAAGTTGACGTGCCAGCGCGCCAGTTGGAAGATCTATTCCTAAAATTCCTGAAAATAGGCTTGCCGAAACCTCTTCTAGGCGCTCCAGATTCGAGGTTGGCGCGCTAGGCGCAAGATCTGTTTATACAAACTCCAAAACCGTGCGCGACAACGCGCCGAGCGCCGACCTCTCAAAAGTGCGCCGGATGTGGATGGTCGAAGTTCCATGAACTTGAACCTTTCCTGACATCCAAAGCTCCAAACTTGAAAAAAGGTCAGTTGTATTCTGCTTGTGTCCGCAGCTCGATGATGCCCGGGATGTGGGCCGTGAATAGCGATCAGATCATGAAAATTGAAAGAGCAGAAAAGGCAATGGTGAAACGAATGTGCGGTGTGAGGCTGGCCGATGCACACAGGAGTGATGACCTAAGAATCATCACTCCTGTGCATCGGCCTGTGTCCATCGCCACCTCTCACCGGGAATGAATTTCCGATGTTCTAAGAAGAAGAAGACTGCGGTGTCATGTCCACATTCTGAAAAGAAATGACAATCACTGAGAGGTGACATTGCGCAAGACTATGCTGAAAACACGCGATTCATAATCACCATCAAGGATTTTCGGTGATCATCAACCGAACATCAATAATTGACATGATATTATGCCTTGTAACATTTGATTAAGTTGTGACATTGATGGTCCATGTGTTCGTCAAATAGCTCATCAGGTCATATAATACACCAAACCTATGCATGTAATTAGGAAGTCACTTTCCAAGCTCGAGAGTTTTAAAGTTCGACACAGAACAAAATGTGTGTTGTGTTCAGAAAAGACAACTTCATTGCCAGTCTGAAGCATTATAAAGCTCAATTCTCTTATACAGGCCTGTCATTATTCAGAAAGACATGACAAAAATACATTGTAAAAACATACATCTTTCTACGATTAATGATTTA
Organism: Prostheceraeus crozeri; assembly: GCA_907163375.1. NCBI lineage: Eukaryota > Metazoa > Platyhelminthes > Polycladida > Euryleptidae > Prostheceraeus > Prostheceraeus crozeri. The sequence continues at coordinate 45,196 of CAJQUW010000118.1, read as the reverse complement.
ATCCATCTACTGCAATCATTCATCATCCAGGTGCCAAGCCGTCTGCTGGATGTACGTAAATGTAAAATGAACAACAGATAAGTGTGACAGCGTCTGTTTATAAGCTAGCAACTCCAAATGATAAAACGTGCATCACATAATCAGCTGATCACAGACATGCTGTTGTCGATATTTTAAATTCCCCCATATAGAGATTTTAAATTAGACAAACAATTTTTCAATGTTCTCAACCGAACTGCTTTAAAGGGCGCCAGAAATCACCTGTGTCAGGTCTAGTCCTGATAATTTAATCCAATGTCTATGGATGTATGTTACTAGTTTTTTTTAAAAAAACTAGGCTATATATACTTGCCACCCGGAGTTGGAGTTGGAGTCCTATCAAAAGCCGGAGTCAAAATCCGATGTCCATATAAACAAGTGGTGTTAAATATCTTTGCCGATGTCTATGCCAGAGTCCTATCAACCCCCGGGGTCGGTGTCCTATCAAAATGAAGATTAAGAAGACCACGCTTAAGAAGATTCTCTTGAAGTTAATCATGAAAACAATAGCAGGTCATTGAGTTGCTAATTTAACGAACATTGCATATCCAAGACTGTCATGACACGGAAGATCTGCAAAATAATATCATTTCCTTCTGTATTACTGTCATGAACAGTCAATTCCATGGTAATTTCTGCATAACTGCAAAAAATTTGCATATCTAACATTTTGGTGGCCGATGGGGGCTAATTTATTAAAACAGGGACGGAAATTAAAAACGACAGGATAATATTTAAAACCGATTTAATATTATGGCGGTCAGACTATTCAGCCGTTAATGAAACGACGGTATAACACCGAACCCGACTGAATATCTGCCAGGTTTCGGTGTTATACCCAGTCGTTCATTAAAGGTAGGATTAATATTCTTGCAGACTTAACTGAAAAGCACCACTGACATCGAACATTAATCATTAAGGTCTAGTTGTTGTTGTTCAATGTCTATGTGAACGCCGGTATAATACCGAAACCGACTGAATATTCTGCCAGTTTCGGTGTTATACCGCCTTTCATAAGTCGGATGAATGTCCTGTCGGCAGAATTGTAGCTAATGAACAGCCCCAATATCACATGTACATAGACATTGGATAACATTATTAGGTTATCAGTTTCCTAATAATGTTATGCGATGTCTATGCACATGTATTTCCCATGAGTTCATTTAATAAAATCGAAAGTGTATAAACATTGGGTATTTAATGAATGCGGAGTTACCATTCTACCTAATATATTTACTCTATGGAACAGCCCCATTAATGCAAAAATTATTGTCGACCTAAACTATAGCCAAAATATGCGAGGACATTCAATGGCAAGAGCTGCAATTGACGAAGGTGCAGGATAATTGATTATGTAGTTGATTGACATGTGACATCGAACATTAATCATTGGCCCTTTTCGAGTTGCCAAATCGATATGACTTTGGCAACTCGAAAAGGTGATTATTTGCAAAAATGTGTGCTTTTTACATGAACTTTGTCAAGGTCTCAGCGGAAATTTTAGTCGGTCAGGGCCCGTTATTTGGGAAAAACCGGACAATTTCTAAGTTTGTAAAACAAATTAGGAAATTGCACTCGCTTGTAAGTTGTTGATTAAGTTTCAACCAATTTATTTTTGGAAAAACTTAATTTTAATTATTCTGTTGTTTTACTGCATGTCGTTGCATCGATACTGTTTGAATTTAGCTTATGAACGTGGGCTGGATGTAGGTATTTTTTCATGTTTAAGAGTCAAACTAAACTTAGTGTTTCTCTTAACTTTTATTCTCTAAGTTTAGTTATTTAATAAAACCCATGTTCAATTATTGTTGGCTGGTTCATTAAATACTTTTAAATCCTTATTGGAATCTTTCTCAATTTTCCAGTTGCAACCCAAATTTCTTTTTTTAAATTGTTATAGAGCAAAAAGCCTATCTAACCAACCCAAAAAAAATTTTGAGATTCATTTCGACATATGTTTCTCGAGTTTTTATAGTTTCTCAGGCAGGGGGAGATTTCATGTTTTTTAAGTATTTCATTGATTGACAAATAGAAGAGGCTAAAAACATGAAAACCCTTCTGAAAAACCCTTCTTTGATATTTAAACATGAATTCCTTCTGCTAGAAGTCGAGAAAAACCCTCGATGCGCGGGCTGGGTGCATGCGAAAACTTATGTAGATTAGAAATCTCAAAATTATTTGGTTGGTTAGATAGGGCTTTTGCTCTAAAACGATTTAAAAAAAAGAAATTTGGTTGCAACTGGAAATTGAGGAAAAGATCCAAATGAAGGATTTAAAGGGATTATGAACCAGGCCAACAGAATTTAATTGGAACATGGTTGTATGAAAATAACTAAACTAGAGATAGAAAGTTAAGAGAACACTTAGAGTTTTGACTCTGTAAAACTGTAACATGAAATATTTCTACAGCCAGCAGTAGTGCAAAATTGCGTTATTTTCAACTGTATCGATGCAAACGAACATGCAGTTTAAAAACAACAGAAATATTAAAATATGTTTTTCCAAAATATATTGGTTGAATCTTTTAATCACAAACTTACATGCGAGTGCAGTTTCTAAATTTGTTTACAAACTTTGGAATTGCCGGTTTTCCCAAAAATAAGCGAGGCCCTGACGACCTAAAATTTACGATGAAGACTTGACAAATTCATGTTTAAAATGGCCCACAATTTTTGCTAAATAATCACCTTTTCGAGTTTGCCAATGGTCACATCGATTTAGGCAAACTCGAAAAGGGGCCATTTAAGGTCTAGACTGGACAGCTGGTAAAGGTTCACGGCAATTAAAAGCCCTCATTTGTCGACCACTTTTCTTGTGTTCATTACTTGAAGTTGTTTTGAAATTTCCTTATGTTTCAACAAATGCTGTGGTTTGTCACTTTACAACGGTGAATATCAGAGACTTAAGCGAAAGAAAAACGAAATATGTGCAGTCTACTTATTATAATTTGCATTAGATTAAAATTTCTTGTCGATCTGGCTTGAGAGATTTCATGGTCGTTAATCTACTATTTCTCATACGATGATGAAAAGCATCACAGGCAGTCTATTTACAATATAATAAAAAATGTTTGCTAATCTAAATTATTAAGTGAAGTTAGTTCCTGATGAGAGACTGATGTGGGCTCCTTATCATCAAATGCACAAAATGCAGTGATGTTGTTAAGCCATTTGGATTAATCAGTTCTAAAAAGAACTCAATGGATCTTTATGGTGGCAACGAATTGAAATTGATCAGCTTTGGGCCACAGTTACTGGTAAAAGTTGAAATCTTAAGACCTGTGACACCACTCATTTTACTGTTGGGCATACTGTACCACCATGGATTCCAAATAATCCGCATACACGCTCTAAACAGAAGGCTGTACCGGACTGCAGATGCTGGTATTGGAAATAGAAAAAAAGAACAATTGGTCACCATGTGTTGAGGAAATTAGAAAATGGATATTATAAAACAACAGGAGACCAATGGATAAAAATTGGAAAATGTAGGTAGAACATAGAAATTCAATGATACTACTACATCGATTACAAGTGGACCTGATGCTACACAATAAACTGATACTACACGAGATGGTTAATGTTAGTAGTGGAACAAGTGGAAAGAGTGGATAATGGAGGTAAAGCAATATAACTCTCTAGTAAACACTACTAATCCCGAGAACGATCGAACTATGCACACTCTACCTAAAAGACTACACATGGAAAATTACAAATTTCTTCACTTGAATTTGGTTATCACCAGTCTCTTAATCCGCCGACGAGACTTCATGAATCAAGGCTTTCTTCATTTGTCGATATCTACAATGACTTGATTAGACTATTACAATGCTTCGACCACTACTTCACCTACCTATTAAGGTATATAAAGCATAATACTTCCTCCGTCAGTCATGAGCAGTGTACTCGTCTAGTTATGTTTCGACCCCTGACTTGAACACCTCAAAACCTAGACCGGAGAGGGGTACCAATACATAGTGGCTGACAAAATACTCAATAGTAATGACATGTTTGTAAAGATATGTCAAAAACATGAGTCAGACATCATGCAAAATGTTTGTGTTTCCACATTAAAGTCAGTAAGCCAGTAGATATTTCACCGGGATGCAGCCTGTCCATTATTCTTCATTCTTCTATTGCCCGCGCCTCATGAGTTTCGTAGCTTTAGAGGATTTCAAATAAACTCAGTAGGGCCTATTAGCAAGAAATGAGCATCCGTGGTGCTTGAAAGTTGATTTGTTTTTCTTCGTCTGCTAAGTTGTTTTGAAAAACTTTGGTGACCGCTTGTAGCAAGGGAAAACGCATTTCCCATCTTTAAGCGATTTTTGCAGATAATTTGTTTTTTCCTGCTGCTTATCTGCCTATGCAGCCAGTCAATGTCAACGGTTCAGCTGATCTGCCGGTGCATTAGCCGCAAGACCAAAATTGCATCAGACCAGGCGTAGTTTAATGGCCACTTCATTTGCAATCTGTACACAGACCGCTATTTCGAATTTTCCGAATTTCGAGTGCGCCAGATGTATGATGTTTTATAGCATAACCTGAAAAAATTGCGCCGAATGCGAGCAAGGCGCCTACTCGAAGCCAGGACCATGCGCGAACCGAGGTCAGAGCGAGCGCGCCAGATACAACGTTACTTGCGCGGCAGACGTGTGAATTCTATTTCTAGAATTTCAGAAACCAAGCACCCGCCCCAGTGCTACCAAAAAGCCGGGCCAAAGTAAGTTCGGTGCAACCGTTGTACAGATCACAGTTCGGTGGCGACTGCCGTTTCGAAAAGTCTAAATAGAGTGCATACTCACTCCAAAGCGCGAATTGCAGATAGATTTGTTTTTAAACAACTTTCTCGCATCATCTATTCCTTTGCAAATTCTATAATAGGTAGGGGCCCTATTCCACATTTTGTTGATCAGATGCTAACAAAAGTAGTAACAGAGTGAGTAGCAAGACAGGAAGTAACCACAATTATTTCTCAAAAAAACGACGTTGTGGCCCCGTTTTCCCACGTTGTCATTCCTACGATTTTATTTAAAAAAATGATTTTTTTCAATTTTATTTGATCTAAAATATTTGATTTAGACCTAAATTCTCCTGAGAGGGAAAACAAAGAATTCTTCAAAATCTTACTTAGCACTCCTTGGCGTACTATTCCAACAATTAGGGCTATAATTGAGAATCAATCAATTGCCATCTATCATCATCAATGTCGGTCTCGACACCATGCATCTGGAGTTCGAAATCTCCAGTCTCAGTGTAACAGAGATTTTGGAAGGATGCAAAAGCTGACAGACTTGTTTACACATCAAAACATGTATACATGTGTCATCAATGCTTTCATGACCAATTAAAAAATCTTGAGGTTTCATTTGTAGTGGTCATAACATGTTGCCAATATGTGACATTCCGTGATTTTGTTGTAGATGTGTTCAATGTTCTGTACAGAAATTTGAAAGTATAGGTTGTCTTTAAAAATATATATAACACCTTGCTTTTGAAAGACAAACGCACGCCTTAAATCGTATCTTACTAACGGCTATTTGCTGCACTGATGTCCAAAGTAAGCGAAACAAAATACCACAGAAAAATTCTATCTTTCTTGCGACTTATCACTATCATACACATGTATGTATGCAGAACAGAAACAAGCTGAAAATTAAAAATTGCCATTTGGTTGGATTTATTACCCGCTTGTCGCTGTATCGATCCAGAGTCTAGGCGTTTGCATCAGAACTCCTGCATTACCAGGAGTGAGGAGTTTTTTTCAACTCCGATGCAAATACACTGACCTCCATATGCAACACACATCAAAAACAGAATCAGTATAATTTTTAATCAAATTTATATCTAAAGCAACACCAATGTAAATCACATCTACACTAACAAAGTTATAAAATACCTTACCGCCATGTTCAATAATCTAGAGTGTAAACGTAGGCTAGTCTAAGACTACCTAAACTATTTATCAATTTATTGATTAGTCGCATTCAGTTAATACAAATTAAGATTTGGGTAAGATATTTACACATGAACATTGAAAAATACGCTTTGATGATGTAAGGCATAATTCCGTGAAAATGCTTATTCATATTTTATTGCTTGCATTGTGAGACATACATATTATTATATGTATATGGACATGAAATGTATTCAAAGTTCTGATATTTGAATCAATTCATTGCTCCAATTCATTTTTCCAAAAACAGCAAACCCAGTCAAAATCATCTTTACAAAACGACTATGTCTGTTAAGTTGAAACTTGCGTTTTAGGCATTTTTTGCTTAGCAGACTTTAGCTTTTCATGCAAAATTGAGTCAGAAATTAAACTAGATTCATAGACTAATTTACTGCGGTTTTAATTCAACTTAAAACAAGCAGCTGAAGGACAGCAGGACCAAATTAGTAGATAGTCGATTCGCTGAGATTTTTGCCCCATTAATTGGATCGCAGGCAAGTTTTCGACAGCTTTCTATGTGATGTATTTTAGAAAAGGAGAAAACAATGCTGCTCTAGTGCAGATCTAACGATTGAGGATTTTCCAGGTAATTAAATACACTTCAGTGTTCAACAACTGCAAGTAATGACGGATTTTTGGTTTATTTATCGGTATTGTTTGTATGATACGTAAAGCAATACTATTTTACTTGCTACTTAGAAGTAGAATAAGGAGTGAATTTAGATAATCATGTTCATGATAGACCATTTTTGACCACGAAATCTCAATACCCCGCGTCGTCAGAAATTCGGAATCTTACTAATAGTACTCCGTTCAATGAATACCGGTGTTCCGTACGATGATCTTGCCCACCATGCTAAGATGCATAGTAGGCACATCCGTGGTCAGAGTTACGCCGGAGTGATATCGTAGCATCTCAAGAGGAGAAAAAAAGATAGAGGGAAAGATGAGTTAGTTTTTCCTTTGAGAAAACTCGTCATTGATGTTTTTGTGGATTCCGGGTAGGGCCTTCACACATTATACATTACCAATTACATTTCGGTTGTACTTAAACATATGCTTTGGGTGCAACGATTTACAATATTTTAGCTCACCGACAAACGGTTTATCGGTGCGAGAGAAGCGAGGCGGTAGCGCATAGCCTTATTTGAATCATTCCAAAACAATACACCTATGATAATGGACCTGATAATAAAAATAAAATTGCATGCACAATCAGCTTGGAATTTTTGGTTCACCATTAAGATGAAAGCTATCTCTCTATCAGAATTGGCATCATTAATATTGATTTTATTTATATAAGTATTTAGTTCTCCATTTTTTCATTCAGTGCGCGAATTAAAGTAGCCAATACTGTGAATTGTTACATGTGCAATTACATAAAAAAGCCTGCGATTATTGTTTGTAGTAGTGGACATGATTTAGTATGACCTCGGGAAATACAGGGGGGTGATAGCGGAATATTTCCCGGTTCCAGATTTTTGTAATTATGGGTGGCAAGGATTCCTGAATTTCATTTTCATTTTATTCAGCTTATATTTGGTTTTCATTAGTATTCTGGTTACCTCTGGTCTACTTAAAAATTATCAGACAGCAACAGTGAACCTCCTGTCTAGTGTGAGGCGTTCTGCTTTTCAGAAACGTGAATTGCAAGCTTGTGAAATTATCACGAATCCTTGACATGAATTTGCAAGCACACTGACAAGTGGGTAAGTGACCAAACAACGCCCGAGTCATTTCAGATAATCACATAAACTCAAAAATTAGTAGTCAAAAGAGTGGCAGTGGTTATATCACCGATGGCCGTAAAATAGCTCATTTTTTAGATAAAAGCGACTCCGAAACACCCAAAATGAAAAATCATTTGACCGCTGCATTATTTGGTGTGGATGATTTATATTTTATATTTACGAGTTTGAGTCGCATGAAATCATTACATTTCCAAGAAGAACCGAAAGGTACGAAGCAAAACCAAGCAAAGTTTAAGCAAGAAAAAACAAGAAGTCAATATTGGCACTCAGCAATCTTTATACACCGGTATGTTTATCTTGATATATATCTGATTGCAGTAGCCAAGTAAGACGCAATATTCGAAGGAATGTGCACCCAAAAGAAACTTTGCAATTATGCGAGCAAGACAGAACACAAAAACCGCTGGTGTCTGATTTCATCTTGCATAATCAATATATTGTGTATTATTTTTGAAGAATTAGCTAAATCGCAGTTCCAAGAACTGACGAAAATTTGAGTTGGCGGACAGCTAATTTAATGACTTAAAACAAAATTCTGAATTAAAGCCTCTCTTGGTCGACCAAATGACCTTGCCACGAATTTTAATGAAGCAGATAGGAGCTGTCCGGTCTAGACCTAGTTGTTGTTGTTCGATGTCTATGGACATGTGTATGGAATGTCTTTGGACTAACCTTGGACAAGGAATTAACCACTTAAGCGACAGACATCGAACATTGGTCATCAAGGTTGTTGTTCGATGTCTATGTTTTAAGTACTCAATTATCCAACTTGGCTTTTTCCTCAACATTCTCCAAATATGTGACCATGGAGTATGTGGCATTCATCAATGGTGAGCTTTACAGTCAATATTTGATGAAACTTTCTGATTGTAAACGCCTACAAGCTTGGGAACTTCAGTTGCCGAAACAATTTCATGTTGAATTAATTGTAGAAATGTTTTTGAAACAAAAATACTGGGGCCAAAATCCGACCTGATTTCAACATCAACTGACCAAAAACCATGGCGAAATCATTGCAAACGTTTTGTTTAAGTTCAGTGCAACAAGTGGGCTTTGTCATCACTACAGACAGCTGATTGGCAACTCGCATTAAATGATGACGTAAATATTCTGCAGTGCATTGTCTATAGTTTGTTTTTGATTGCACATCACTGTAAGAACATCTACTTGATTTTGGTCGATGCGTTTGCATGAGAGCAGTCGGTAATCAAGGTTTTAGTGTTCTTTTATTAACAGTAGAACTTGTCATTCTCTTTAGGCAGTGGGTATTGCATCGGATGAAGGGGTGCATTTCTGGTCTCCCGACTTCACTGGCTGAGGTCAAGCATCTCATAGGAGCGGAGAGAGTGCAATATAGCCCACTGTATGACTGTGACAAGAAAGTTCACAGCCTATTTTTACGAAAAATTTGGTAAGACAACCTGTAAACAACCGTCTGCGGGCATCTTGTCGGAGAGCCAGCCCTCCGATTAAAAATACTTTTTCGGCTGGGTGCATCTCTGAGTGCAGTTTCAGGTGTGGATATACAGATGGCAGTCACATCGAGGGCTAAAACGTCGCCTATATCTACTGCACCAATTGCAACCAAACTTGACCCACATTTTCCCACTATAATTCTTGAGAGCTCTTTACAGTACATCAGCCAACGGGCTAACTCTGGCTTGAGAAAAACTTAACGCAATCAAACCATATTTCGCAACACAACGAAACAATTTGGTTGTGCTACAATTTTCATGTGGTTTATTGAAAGTCAAATTATGGACTATTTCCCCGGAAACGTCATCGCTTGAAAATGGTAGGAAGAATGATAGGAAGAAGAAAGCAATGACAAATTGACTTTGTTGACGAAGGAATACTTATTTATCTGACACGTTATACAGGGTGTGACAAATGTAGCACAAAATTCGAAATCTCAGGGGTAGGCCGATGTGACAAAACGTGACAATATGTGACAATTTTTCATCAAAATAAAATGTGACAAAATGTGTGTTTTTTACTGTCTGTGTGACAAAATGTGACAAATTCACAGGAAAATGTTCTGACAAAATATGAACACAGTCACGGAGTCAACAATAACGAAGTCGTGTTGCCCAATTGCAACATTCACTATATGTGGTCATATGTTTCTTGATTGTCACGTCCAGATCGTAGGAGTCTCTGTGAATGTATACTTCCTATAATGCACGCGCATGTATTTATATGTACCACTGATCTGAATACAAAACAAAAGTAATAGTAATCGCTATAAAGCTGAGTGGCATGCATTCACTAAAAACAAAGTTCTCCTCTTTTCTGTGACATAAGATGGTCTGTGAATTCACATTGTGAAACATCTTTCAAGTGCGTGTTCATTATGCAATCCTATTTGCCATAAGTAATGAATCATAAATAAATTTGAGACTATAACAAGAATCAACTGTAATAAGACCACAAGGTTTGAGTGCATTTTTTTCAGTTAAAACAAAGTTCAATGTGTCTTGGTTTTACCCATGCTCTGTTTTGTTATTACACCAAATCTCGGGGTAAATGTTGTACACCTTCAATGGCAATTTTCCATGGGAATGAAATTATGGTTTAACGTCGCTACTCCCTCATATTGAAGGCTTGGACGGTGCTAGCATAAGTCAGACTTTAATCTGGAGACTTGTGATCTTTTAGTCCGGAAGCCCTTCCTCACTACTTCCAATGACACTTTCGGGGCTAGACCTCTGGACCGAAGGATCGCTAGGCCAAGCACTTAACCACTGTGCCACGGAGACCACCCATAAGGAACAATATAATTAATAACAATTAGTAATAATTAATGAATTAACGATTTTTTTCGATTTTGTCCCGTTATAACCCCTCTGATGTATATTAGGAATATTACGTCAAATGCTCTACTTAAAAAATCAGCCTTTAAGGCAAAATTGATAACTGCTTATCTTCTGCGCACCGGCATATGTCAAATTTTGGCCATGTCTTTTCATCAACATGTGACAAAATGTGACTTTTATGTCAATTTGCATGTGACAAAATATGACAAATCTCGAATATCAAGATGTGACAAAATGTGTCACAGATCCAAACATGGCGGCCTACCCCTGAAATCTAATTAAAATGTACTTATGAAACATTAAGTTTTATTCAAACACAACAAATATGTTACTTTGAACCATGGTCTAATAGCAACTCAGTCGTCAAAATTATGACCGTTACTGTTCAAACATTTTTGTAGCCTTAAAGGTACCGACTGGTACACTTCTTGGGACAACTCATTATCAATCGTTTGTGCACCATTAGTGATTGCTGCAGTCAATTCCTCAATTGTTTGAGACTTTCTGTTATGCACCAAGTCTTTCAACTTTCCCCAAACAAAGAAGTCCGGTGTTGCAAGATCAGACGAACGCGGTGGCCACTCCATCCAACCACGCCTTCCAATCCACGAAGCTAGGAACTTTGCATTCAACCAGTCACGCACAATAATTGCAAAATGTGGTGTTGCTCCGTCATGCTGGAAAATGATTCGTTCACCACCTTGTAATCTCGCCTCAATCTGAGGCCACAGCCATTCGGATAGCATTTCAAGGTAAGACGAGCCTGACAATGTACCACCAAAATATGAGGGCCCAATAATTCCCTGGGAAGGAATGCCACTCCAGACTGTGACTCCTGGAAGATTTAGTTCTTTTTCGATGATCTTGTGGGGTTTCTTGCTTCTCCAGTAAATGCAGTTGTGTCTGTTTATGTTTCCGTTTAGCTTGAATATTGCCTCATCAGACCATAAGACAGAATCAACAAAGGAAACATTTTCTTCAGTATAAGCCAAAAATTCCTCAGAAAACTGTAGGCGTCGGTCTGAATCGTTTTCATGGAATGCATGAAATAATCTTTTGATCTATGGTTTGAAGCCCATGCTTCTCAGACAACGGTGTACACTTCGGTAAGAGATTTCATCACCAGAACCATCTAACTGACGAGCTATTCTGCGACACGAAGAAGTTGGAGTGACATTGACCTCTCTCAGAACAGCAGTTTGGATATTAAGATCATCTATCATGGAAGGTCGTCCTGACTTTGGAAGGTCACATACTGTGCCGGGGTTTTCAAACTTCTTTACGAGTCTCCGAATTGTTGAAGGCTAGATGGTCTTTTTGTTTAACTCTGTATTCAATTGCTTTGCCGTATTACTGTAATTGTTGCACTGATAAAAGGATCTCATGGCTTTGATTCTTTCTTCGGTTGATAGTCTGTTCTCCATTATCGATAAAATATACTCCAAATGTCAACCTAAAAAATTTAATATATGCTTAACACAAGCTATGAATTGATAAAGCAAATTTGAAATTCAAATTGTGCTATCTGAAAGGAAGAATAAAAATCGTCTGAGAAATGAGTCAAACCAGTCATAGATTCTGAACGACCTTTAAAAGAATGGTTGGAGACATAAAATAATCGTTCCAAGATTTTGCGTTACATTAGTCACACCCGGTATTCAAAATCCACTCATTCTAATTGTGTCATTTATTTTTCATCGCTTCATCCTAGGAGAGTTCTTACCATTGCTTTACGCAATGATTTACGAAGAACTTTTACGAAATGGACGTGAAGTTTTGGACATGGTGTCATCAATATCACGCTATATGAGTGATTATTATCCAAAGATGGTTATTTCTCGCTGCCTCCGTGAAGCCGAAGACCTCAGATGAATGGACAAGACAAGGTTGAGCAGGAATGAAATGAAAATTTTCCGGATACTTAAGTCATCGTTCCTTGAGACAAAATAAGTTTTCCTAGGCACAGATTCCTCTGAATTTTGTCGGAAAATTACTACATTTAAAGAATTCCAAGCGTGTCAGCAAAATTCTGATGATGGCGCCGAAGGCCATTCATCTCCTTTGTGAGTATTTGATGATACACCAAACACTTGCAAATGATGATCTACTATCGTTTGTCTCTAGATCCTGACAGACGCCGACTGATTCAGCTTCAAACTCTTATTCAGAAGTTCGAGAATTTTGTGCTCGATGTAGAAGACTGAATTTCGACTTTATCTAGCAGGCGATGATGCCAAGGACAATTTTAGTCGACTCAATAAGATTTGGAGTTCTACCTTGCCTAGAAATGGCTTTGATTGTCTCGGTCAATTCATCAAAGTGATTCGGTCTTGCTTCTCCGGTCCACACTGTTTGAAGGAGCCTTCGCTATGATGAGCATGTTAAAACCGGATTTCTGCACAAAAGATGGAATAGTACGCCATTAGCTACTCTGTCAATCATATATCTTGAAAGGAACGCTACCAACATTGTTGAATATCCGATCCATGCATGATGAACCTGATAAAAAATTGGTCTAAGTGATGAGAGAACCTGCTTGAATGAGAACAATTTGCTTGAAATTGAATGCCTGTATAGTCTGCGATCATTGCAATTCAGAAAATTCACATTCCCCGAAAAAGAGTAAGTGAGGAAGAAGTTCAAGCGACAACATGTGAGGCAAAAAGTTGTCCAAAGTTGCAAACGGTGATTCAGGTCAATGATGCATCCAGTGATGAATTCAGAGCGCCACCTATGAAGAGATGAAAATATGAACAATCTTCAATCACTTCTTAACGAGTTAACCGCTTCAATGCCAGTTGTCTTGCTTACGACTTGAATGGCGTAACCGTCCGTCACAATTCATAAATGTGTATTATTCCGAGCTTTTTGTTATTATGCAGTGCGCGGATCACGGAAGGTTCCGTTATCACAAATTAGACTTAATGATTGTCTCCTGCGCGGCTTGATGCTCTTATCTAGAAAAATCATCCTGTGATATGATATATATTGTGATGATATCCTGTGATATACATATATTTTGATATGAGCATTGTATGGATGAATTTCCATCGGCTTCCATTGCATGATATAAATAATATGCTTGTAATTTTCATATCTAGAATATTTGAGATTGCTATTATTGCTAGCATGTCATAAGTCGATGGCATGATTGTAATTATCACATGTAGAATATTCAGTATTATTATTGTTTGTGTTATATAAGTAAACAACATACTTACAATCTACAACCCTTTCCACACACATTTAGCCAGATAAATTAACATCTTAACATAGATGTAAAATGTATTATTATAACATACATATTTACAGATAAATATGGCATGTTTTCAATATTACCTTAAATGTAATACTTATTAAAAAAATTTTACTAGCGATTTTATTGTTGTAGTTTTCATGTCATAAAAGGATTTTTACAAATTTTATGAATTTTATTTTGTTTTTGCAATTTGTTTTACAAACCTATAGTAACTGCTTGCATTTAAAAATGAAAAATTTATAAGTCAATAATTAATATCCATGTGTTGCATTATTAACAAATTGCATAAAGCAAATTTCACAACGCCCATTATATAAAAGCCATTATGTAAGTCCATATTAAATGAACTGAAATGAAAAGAGTAGACTCCTACTGATCTACCACAAAGAATGAAACTTTCGTAAATTCTTATGAGTATATTTCCGAAATAGCTAGTACTTCGATTAAATTTTCTTGATGGAAATGAGTTGTATTTCCATCTTATTTTGATGAGACATTTTCCCGGAATTTTTGCCACCATGGGTTTTCATTCCCGCGGATTAGCTTTAAGTATACTTACCACCAGAGTTGGAAAAGTCGGAATTGGAATTAATTCCGGGTCGGAATTAATTCCATTTTTCGTCGGAATTGGAATTGGAATTGAGGATATTTAAATCTACTGGAATTGGAATTGACCTTGATAAACCTCAATTCCACTTTTTCGATAGACCTGTGATAAATCTATTTGTACAAAAATTGAAATCACAGTTCTCGGCCGTTGTGTTAGCTGCACGCACAGATAGAGAGATAGATCGACAGAGGTAGATTCATTCTATTGTTGAATAAAGGGTGCTAATTGTGACTTTGATGGGCCTACAGCCCCGGACAATGTTAATTCAGCGATTAAGCAAACAATGAAAAGACAATCATCTTCGTTCAATCTGTTATTTAGTTATTTATCATGTAAGATAATGAATCAAAATAAAACAATTGTTGAATTTAGTTATTGATTGGATAAGCACAAAAATTGGAGATTAACTTAATTGTTGTACACACGAAAAACAATCGGTTTGGAAAGAGGAAAATTAACCCTGCATTAAAGGGCATTAAAGGACAGTTCAAATAACAATATAGACATTGTCAACAAATTATTCTAATAATTAATGATTCAATTAAAATGGCAATGACATGAAATATTATTCAACTTCCAATCACAACAATTGACAATATTAATTTTCAAGACTAGTTATACAGATACGATACTCAACGATAAAAGAAAAACTTTAAACTTGCAGTTCACTTCTTAATGTTGAATTCACTTCAATTCGACCAAGGACTACTAAATATGTTATAAGTAGTGCCAGGACGCAGAATGTCAGAAGTAAGCAAATTTTTTTATAGGCTGACCCTTAATTATCAATATTTTACAAGAAACTTTTTAAATTAGGAAAACCAATTTATAGGCAAAAAACATATATTTCAAAGGCAAAAATGCATCAATTTGGATGCTGTGTACATCTACGAATTAAGTTTTTGTCGTTTTCGCTTGGCAGCTTTGGATGAGCTCAGCTCATCCGAGCTCATATTCACTTGTCCCTTGAAGAAGCAATTCACCAACCGCCGACACACATTTAGACAGTTCGGAAAGCAAAAACAGAGAGACTCATAAATGTAGAGGAACCTGTGACATAAGAGATTTCCACAATCAATAGATTTATCTTTCGTAAAGAACGTATATGTTACAAAAGCAAAATATACCACATCATGACGGGGATAAGTCAGTTTCCCTCTGCTCACTAAGTCGGTGAACTCACAAATAAAACGATTACCCGATTCATCAGTCAACAGATCCGATTCTGAATCATTCACAATACCTTCCTTGAAGCATATGTATCCGCATATATAATACAAGGAAGAGCGTTCATTGTCGGACAAAGAGTTTGATCTTTCGAAAAGAGAGTCAATCACACTCAATTCATCATCACTCATTTCTTTCGAGCAACACAAATTCTGAACATGAAAGAATTCGCTACGATCGATATCCAATTCCTCAAATAATTTCAATTTACGCAGTCTGGCGCTACACAAAAGTTGGTCTAGGCCGATATAGTAGTTCCCGCCGCTCATTTGTCTATAGCATGAAAACTCGCCTTCTAAAGGATCAGTTTGAAAAATACCTGGTAAGATGTATTTTACTGCTTCGTCTCTCAATAGCTCCTGAATCAATTTGGACAGCCCACGCAGAGTTTGGACAAAGGCGTCTCTAGTAACAGACGTGAAAGACTGTATTCTGTACGGCCCTGAATTTCCGGCATTCTTGAAATGGCTTCAGCTGTTTCACGAAGAAATACAATTCTGTTATCATTCGGATCGGAGAAAGGTTTTCTATCAGAGTCGTTCAAGCGAATGTGTCCCTCTATGGTTTTGATGTTTAGCATCTTCCACAACCTAAGAAAATAATCTATGAATTTCGCAGTATCAATACATCCATCATTCACAAGTGCGGCTACTGTTTTCTCATTAAAGACTCGGAGCACGTGGCGAACATTTGCTTCTCTATTGAAGACGGAAAACATGATTGATATGTGAGATTTGTTCGCTTAACAATATTGGATGCCTCAGATCTATACAATTTGATGCAGTCACTAAATTTAGCTACAACTGTGCCTTTGTTTGGCAACTCAAATTTGATCTCTTTTTTCTTTTCAGAAATCCAATTATTCTTCACATTTTTTTAATAAGTGTACTGTGTCGTGTAGACAGTAAATGTATGAATCAGTGGACTGATGTTTAAACAAATAATTTTCGTTATCTGAAGAGCAGATAGATTTGTAGAAGCTTCTATTAACCGATGCGCTGTCACAAATAAATGCTTTGATTTTACCATCACATTCATTCACTATTTCAACAAGCTTCAAAATCTCACATTCAAGGAACTCTGCAGTCAATGAAAAAACCGGAATTAGACGAACCATAAAAGCTCGATGACTCAAAAGTGGTTTCAACATTAAACTTAAAACAGTTCTAGCTGTTTTATTTGGATCATCTTCAGCTCTGCCTAAAAGATGGCAACCGCGGTATCTTGCAGAGGGTGTTATGTACACTTCATCGAACAACAACAAACATGTTCTCTGAATGCCAACAAGCTTGTGAAAAACGGCATTTATAGTGTCTTTGGCATCAGAAACACTGCCAGTACTTTTCAAACTTCCAATATGCTTTTTGACAGTATCAGGATGAGGGAGTAGTAGGTGCTTTCTACAAATGTTATATGATTTTGTTCCGGCTAACAACAGTTCTGTACTCACTTTCAAAATGGAAGCTGGATACTCGTATGGACGAGATGACATGTGTTTTACTTGAAATAATAAGAATTCAAGACGTCGCCTCACATCCATGTCGATGTCAGCGAACTGCATAGAACGCTCAATGTTTTCTGCAGCACAATTGAGTTCAATTTCAAATGAAGGTAGCGTTGATTTTGTAACAGATATCACAGCTTCTAACTGAGACCACTTCGTCAACTTCCGTCCAAATCCGACCACAGACTTGATGTCAACACGTGTATTTTGTTTTACAGATGTTATAACAAAGTCACTTGTGACAGAAACACAATAATCAACGATGTTTTCACATATGAAGTGAATCATTTTGACCACGTCTGTAGATGAACGTTTAACAACCCATAAATCATGGTCTTCGATGAAAGTTTTTGAGGAGAGTTGAGCGATGAATGATGTCCAATCAACGATGTTGTCAAGAGATTCGAATGTTTCCAACTCATCAGGAATAGAGGAACGAACTGAAGAAGAGACTCGCCGATTCTCTACATCTCTGAGCGAAGAAGAAGCTGTTTGAATGAAATTCGAAGGCAGGCAATTAGGAAATATTGATGGTGGATTGATCGGTCGATTATAGCGCTTGATTTTAACCATTTCTGTGTCCTCCGGCCAGTGAGAAGCACAAATGCCGATGTATTGTGTCACCTTTTTGATCGTATTCGGTAACGCTCGCACCCAGCGATTTCGCTCCTCCTCTTCGTTTGGGAATCCATAAACAGTTACTTTTGAATCGCTGGAATCGTAATTGCCCTTACAGTGTATCACACAGCACTTCCGAGGCATTTCGACAAGACCTCAAGTAGCGCACTCGATGAAAGTCTTAATGCGATGATTCGAGTCTGTGTATTATGTGCATTATCCGCCTGACGGTGCAGTGCAGAGTCATAACGATAACAACAGCAGAGAGCTGGGAAGACAGTGTTAGCTGATCGGCCGCAGTCAACTGTCAGCCTATAAAACTCGACACAATGATTTCGCTTTCCGCGTCCTGGCAGCTTATTGATATCTAGTTGTCCTTGATTCGACTCACTTATACCAAAATAATATCATAAATATCATGAATATCAGTATCACTTATACCGTCAATCTTCAATCGCGTTCGCTGATGTGTTGCCGCATACGCTACTGTGTTGTTGTTCGCTGGTAGTCAGTTGTAGTTGTTACTTCTGTAGTTAAGTTGCACCGCGAGAGCCCGGAGTTCTTCTAACAGCTGCTGAAGATGTCGTATGTGTTGTTGTTTCAATTTCTCATCGTTTTTAATTTATGCAAATTTTTGACACTTGACGATAAATCCACTTTCTTTTGAAAATTGAAAGAGTTTCCTTTAATCTCTGCTCGCTAGCTTTCGATTCGACCACATTTCGTTCTTATCACGGAATTTTTAGTCTCCTTTTTTAATATGGATCATTAATCAGTTTTCATGATATCATTTTTATCGTCGTTTTTTCTTTCATCAACAATCACGTTATTCGCACATTGAATTTCTTTCTTCTGTCAGTTAATTAATAGATTTATTCGCATCTCTCTCTCTCTCTCTCAGCGTTCGATTCTTTGCTGACCGTTAATTTTCTTTTCTTTTTTTCACGAGATATTGAAAATCTCGTTTACGAAACGAAAATGGCGCAGGCTGACCGGTTACATATATATACACGTACATGTACACAAGAAGTATGAACTATGAACATGAGAACGCACATAAGAACGACGCAGGGAACGGCGCACACGAACAACGAGGATAGGATAAGGGCACATGGGTTAGATTGAAGCGAGAAAACTTTAGATACATTAACATAATACATTATACACGTCATGCAATTATCGGAATTGAATCTCATTATGGAATTGGAATTGGAATTGAATTGAACTGTTTCGACTGGAATTGGAATTGGAATTGAAGTTTCTGCTCCGGAATTGGAATTGGAATTAAAAATTTCAGTGGATTTTTTCCAGCTCTGCTTACCACGTTCACTGCCAGCTCCGAGTATGCTCTTTGTTGTTAGTGCACCAATATTTGCCAATACGAATATACTCGTAGAAGACTAAATGGCTCTTAGTAGCAAATTTCTTCGAATTTTTTGAAACTTATCATTTGATGCATACTATGATTAGGTTATGTGTAAAGTACTTCGTCAGGCTATTCATAGATATCCGAAAGTCATAGGTACTGACGAACTCTTCAATAAGTAGTATAATGATGGAAAGAAATCATTAGGAGTAATTAATATACAGAGTTGGCAAATAAGTTACTATACCCTTAATGGTAAAGGAGTACATCAATGATATCTTTCTTTCTGTCATTGTTAGAGAAGACGGATTCCTCTTCATAAATCAATGACATCTGCGAATACTTTCAATGTGAAATGCATTATTTGTAAGATATGAAGACATCTTAGAATCTATGAATCTAAGTGTCTAATCTGATGCAATGAATCGCAAATTAATTGACTTTGAAGAGTGATAATTGTGTAAAAGTAATTGGACAGTACAAGAAACCTTTCAAATGGGGCTACGATTTGTCAGAGACGTGCTTGATACCACTGGATCTGTGAAAGACTCCTCATTCTGGACGCCTTGTGGCTCGACACTCATCGATCAAGATGATCGATGAAGCACTTGTCGAAGCCCCCAATCATCAGCTGGACTTTGCAATATGGAATTTAGTATCAACAGAAAATCATCGCAATCCATTTTGAGAGAAATGAATTATCGCCCTTAGTCTTACATGTATATGTACCTTAACTAATCAACGATCTCACGGAAGACGATAGTAATGGCCGCTTGCAATTTTGTTCAGTGTTCGTAAATTACTGTGAAGTGACGTTCCACGATAAAATTTTGTGGTCTGATGAAGCGCAGTTCAAGCTGTTGGACCATGTCAATAAACGTAACTGTAATCTACATGCTGGAACTCTAAAGATACTCACATCCCAATCGGAAGACATTTGAATGAGCCTGGTGTCACAGTCGGGCCGTCATTTCTTCTTCAGGAATTGTAGGTTTTTTGATATTTGATTTCACGAAAAGTTTCCGTATGTATGCCAGAGACACTCGCGACAAAGCTGATCTTCTTCAGACTTCCAATCGGGTAGCTATTTCTGAAATTCATGATGACATCGGAGACTGTGAAAAGCATTTTAGATAGAATGTTTGATTTTGGACATTTTCATGAATAGAGAAAGATATCGCTCTGGAAGGAATGCTCTTTTTGATAACAAATGTCTATGGATTAATTAAAAAGATATTCATAATCGCATAATAAATAATATGGGAGACATGAAAGATATCTTGGCGCTTGCAGTCGACATCTAGTTAAAAGGCTTAAACATCAAGTGTATAGTAACTTATTTGCCACTCTGTTTATGTACAATCTTCCATTATGTTTTTGCCGGATATGTGAAATTGTGAAGAAATCCATTAAGTACGATAATTAGGGCAATTTTTATGACGTAAAATAAATTGAAATGTTAATTGAAGCATACGAAAATATGCTCTTATATGAGCTTAAAAGCAGTTCCCAAAAAAACCAACCTTGCTTGTACTTGTAGTTAAGGTCGGAGGGGGGGGGGAGACCACCTGGATGACCGTGTCGACCATGTCACCAAACGTAAGGCGATATTGCGCGGTGACGGTGAGGTCTGCAATCGGTCGTGTAGATTGAACTTGCGCGTCCAAGATAGTAGAGGACGACGCTATCACGAAGGTGGTGGAAGGGCCGAAGCGGCGAAAATCTGCCTCGAGGGGGTTTCAGCCCCAAGACGGACATGGTCGAGAAGCAGAAGCCTCCTTCTACGGACGATGGTTGTCAGGCGCGTTGCGACACTAGCTGTGGCATACAAATAATCATTCGACACACGATGGTACCAGCGAAAGTCGTGGATCCGACGGAGACAGGAAGGGTGTCTAGACGAAATGTCGTGTTAACGGAGATGCACCAAGTTTCGCAGCCATATAGGAGAACAGGAAGCACACAAGTATCCAAGATCCTGGTTATCGTTTGCGGACGCACTATGTTGTTTCACCAAACGCGAGAAAGGTTGCCAAAGGGCTACATGCGATTGAGTGAAAACCAAGCCAATTGCTAGATACTAACTGTATTTAGCCCCACCACAACCAGCAATGGGATGGAGACAATTGTCGCACAAGTATATTGGTCATATAGACACTTACGTACGTAAATATAAAAGTAAAACATGTGCTCATATAACAATCTTCCCTTACTTTCTATTTTTATGTAAAACATATGTCCATACAAGAAACTTAAGCTTGCTATCAAAATGAAAAGAGTCTGTATCAAAACTAAATAATACAGCAAAAATGTGGATAGGTAGAAGGCATACAAATGCAGAGGTGTATCTCTAAAAGTCTCTTTCGAAAAGGAAAAATATAGATCTAGTAATCTCTTGAATACCGGGCGACAGACTGAGGTGGATGAAGTGCCAAGCTCTCCAGTGCGAAGAACAGTAAGAAGATTGCTTGAATCTGCAGTTCTCTTGGTTAGACAATCTGCCAACTGATTCCGGTTTTCCACCCATTCGATACGAGATATCTCTTCCTGCTCCAGCGTCTTGTAATGTCAATCTGCAATGGCTTGTCTTAGACCGCTTTCATTGAGATCAAAGTCCTATAGAGATCTTGACCGTCTGCAGCATTTTGTCTCAATTTTCATTGGGTGATTTCTATGGAGAAGTTCAGAAATGAATGACGCTATCAATATCGCTGAGTCTGCACCTTCTTGAAGTGCCATACATTCTGCAGTAAGCGTACTTCTGACAATCCGTTGTATCTTCGTAGTGGAATGCTAAAGGAACAGCAGTGTTATGTTTGTCTCTTAGAAAAACAATGAACCCACCTTGAGAAGAACCGTCAGGTAAACTTCCATAACTGGCATCACTGTACACAACAATTTTGCAACTACACGTACTCAAATCAACGACAGGAAAACTCAATCTGACTCTATTGCACTTTGTTTTCCGTATAACTTTCTAAATTCCTTGCAGATCGGATACCTTGCTTGCCCTAACCGAACACGCTTGATCACATGCATCGAATGTAAGATCTGGCCGAGTTTTAGATGCTATCCAGTTTAATTTTCCGCAGAAGCTTTGCAATTCGGTCTTCTCCTCCTCCATAGGGCAATCATCCTTCTGTCTTTTTCGTTCAGCATTGATCCGAGGGTTACCAAGATCGTCAACTTGAGGATTTTGGTGAATTGAGATAGTTTTGTCGTGGTGTTGGTGTAGATATAGGCCAAGATAACGAAAGATTCCTGTTTGTTCGGATCCCAAGAGAAACACGTCTCTCAGTTTTGAATTTATCTCTTCAAAAAAACGTGGCGTGCCACACCAAAAGAAATCGTCGACATGGCAAGCAATTATTCCTTCAAGATCGTGACTGGTCCACCGAAAAATGTCTAGATCCAACTTGCTAGCAGTCATTCCCAGTTTCGATTGTTTTTCCTCTACTCGTAAGTACCAATATCGACTGGTGTCGTTGAGGCCATAGATACACGTCTTCATTTCCCAAACATCGTGACCCGCATTTGCTTCACTTGAAGGTCGAATATAGAACTTGTGGTCTAATCGTTTTCTTTGAAGAAAGTCAGCTTTGATATCAAAGCTACTGCAAGTCCATCCCTTTGAGGCTGCTATTGCCAGAACGGATCTTAGGGATTCTTTTCCATAAGTTGGTGAGTCTGTTTGCAGCGCTGATGAATCTTCCTCGAATCCACGGGCAACAAGACGAGCTCGTATTTGTGATGTTCCATCAGGTTTATTTTTCTCTGTTATCATGCATCGACAGCTAATACAATTTTGTCCGTTATCAGGTACCGTTGAATAGACATCCTTCTGCTTCCCGTTTGTCAATTCTTCATTTTTAGCCAATCATCATTTTTACATATCAATGCCTCTTCCTGCAGGGTTTTCCAATCATCAACTGTGTGCCAATCAATGCATTCTCCAGTTGATTCATCGTCATTTAAAATGTTCATATGAAATTTGTTTCGACCTGTTGCCTTTCCTGCACGGCTTAGTACGGTAGCATTCTTCCAATCTTCAGATTCACGACTTGCGTGAGATTCAGCATATGCGTGACTTTGGTTTCGGTAGAACGGGTCTATGTTTGATCAGCACTGTCTTAGGTGTTTCCAGGGGTAGGTCTTCTTCAGCCTCACTTGATCTTTCGTCATTCACCTCATTGTCATCGCTTTTTCGGTCAGAAGTCGAGGTCAAGGATGCGTCTTTTTGACCATTGACATGCTCATCTTCTTCATTTGAGTCATTTCTTTCGGTAATGCTGTTGCTCGTTATCTGTGAATGTCTAGGGTTTTCTAGTTCTGTTGAATTAGTTCTTTCACGATCTTCAGAAACTTCAGAAGAAGCCTGATCATTTTCTTTCAGAAGGTTACATACGTGACAGCGATAGTAGACTCCTCCATGTTTCACAAGAACTTGTTTGTTTTCCAGACCTATGACAGTGCTCGGGCCATGCCATTTGTCATCATCATTGCCTCTACAGTAAACTGAATCACCTGTTTCAAAAACTTCTCTCGAGCGTCGAACACTGAATAGAAGGGATCTTCCTAATTTTTCGCATGATTCCTTCTTAATGAATTCCTGCCGAGCACTGTGCATCGCATTGAGATTCTTTCGCATCATATCAGAGCACGAATCGACTTGTAGGGCCGGTGGCTTGTCTGTGAGGCAGGTGGGAAAATTCGGATTCTTTCCGAAAACGAGTTGATTTGGAATTCGTTGAGTTATAATTCTGAAGCGAATTCTTTGCGGAGACAGCCCAAGATAAGGCACATTCAAGGGAGCAGTGTTGATCATCCAGAACTTTTTTCATGATACTTGCAATTACACCATTGTACCTTTCGTTGTAACCATTTGAGCAAGGAGATTCGGCAGCTGTAGTGCATACTGTGATGTTGAAAGCTTCCGCCCTTGTTCTGAACTTTTCATTATTGAAGTTATCACTAATGAAGCGCTTCGGTGACCCAAGCTTAGAAATCCATCCATTTTAGAACTTCAATGATAGTATCCCCTTTTTTTGTTTTTAATGTGACGCACACTATCTAGTGGCCAAGTCAAATCATATGGCAAAAGCATATCTTTGGAGAATTGGATATCTGCTTAAAATCTAGTGCGATCTGGACATTTTCGAGCCCGGTGAAGGCACGAGCCACACAAATTGCAACGAGATACATCGCCATCTTGGATTCATTTTGCTTCCTGCCGAGTTTCTGTTGATTATGGTTGGTGTACCATCTGATGGGTCTGTGCGGCTTTGACTGACGTGTGAACGAGCACCATGTTGAGGATATGATCGATGACCTGTAAATCTACTACCCCTTCCACGATAAGTACTTGTTCCTCTCCATCGCCCTCTGCGAGAGTAAAGTATATCTGACTGATTGACGAAGTTAATCCGTTCGAATTTCACGGACGCCTTTGTCAAAAGATGACTACTATCATTGAAAATCTTCTTTAATTGAGCTTGCATATTGTCGTATGTCAACTTTGGTAAAGTAGCCCTTACAAGTTGTTCATGAGCATATGACAAGTTAGCACTGCGAAGAAGTCTGTACCCCAAAACTCCGTCCGGTAAATCAAGAGAAAATCCCTTAGCATTCTGATACAATCGTTCAAAGGATTCAATGTAATCTGCTAAACTCATATCAGATGGTCGCTAATAACGCTCAAAGTTGTCATAAGCTTCAAAGGCGGCATTATCCGCATCTTTCAAAAATAGACAGTCGAGTTTATGCAAGAGAGCGTCAAGACCAGTTTCCTTATTAAGTTCAGACAACGGAACTTATGAGCTGCATCTCGAGCAGCACCAACTAAAGCTAGGAACAGCGCCGGTCCTTGCTTCTCCTCTTCCACTGAGGTAAAGAGTCGCCCCACTTCCACTTCATGCCTCCAATCGGAGTAGGAAAGATCACTTCGCATTAGTGGTGGTGCCTTCATATTTCCGTGTGTAGCCATGGATAATTTATTTTCACGCTCTGCTACCAAATGTTACATGCGATTGAGTAAAAACCAAGCTACTAACTGTACTTAGCCCCACCAAAACCTGCAATGGGATGGGCACAATTGTCACATACAAGTATATTGGCCATATAGACACTTACGCACGTAAATATGAAATTAAAGCACGTGCTCTTATAACAAAAAGTTCTACGGGCTAGGTCGAGGAGACGCATGGTTTCCAGGTCGGCCGGGCAGCTGATTGAGATACGGGATCCCAGATAGACAAAATCGTCAACGACGTGTACGCTCTCGCTATTGATCGGATGGTGTTCGGAGGATGTCAAAGGAGGTCAGACAGTGGTTGCACCTTGGTCTTTATGCAGTTGATAGAGAGTCTGAGTAGAGAAGCCTCGTCATTCATAATTACGAGAGCATCAGTCAGGGTGTCGATCATAGAGGCAAATATCACAACGTCGTCAGGATAGCACAAGTCAGTAAACTGGCAATGAAAATCCACGCCGATACTGTCGCAGCAGTCCAGTGCACCGTGCAACCAGTGGTCAATTACCATGTTGAACAGGTTGGGGGCAGCAACGCAACCTTGCCTGAGTTGGTCGGAGAAGGGTCTGATAGACCTCCCTCTGCTCAAACTATGCTATTGTTGTCGGTGAGCAGGTCACGTAAAATGTTTATGTACTTTGAAGGTACGCCAATCCCTTGGAGAAGGAGCCAGAGAACGTCTGTCAACTGAGTCGAAGGCTGCCTTTAGATACACGTACGCAGCATAAAGCGCCTTGCGAAAAGCTCTCCGCTACTGAGCAAGCACTGTGAGGGCGAGGATACGGTCTGTAGTGGACTTTTGCGGAGTGAAACCTGCTTGCTGAGGTCGGCGTTTGGAAAGCAGCAACGGTTGGATACGCTTCGCGAGAATTGTGGTGATCACTTTGGAGGGAACAGACAGCGTAGTGACAGGGCGACAGTTTGACATGTTACATATGTCACCTTTATTTTTATACGAGTATATTGACAATATGACGTCTTCTTTGACGCGCGTGACATGAGGTGTCACGCGCTCTTCTTCCCATATTCTACCACACAAACCATGAAGTCGAGGGACGATTGAAGCACCGACAGGCTGAAGAATTTCTCCGGAGACGCCATCCCACCTCGAGGCCTGCCTTTAGGTAGCCTACGAACAAGATTTGAGACCTTGTTGACGGAAGGTGGCTCTAAACAAATGTGAGTGTTGTCTATACCTGCATCAACTAATTCCTGTAAGGAAACTGAAGAGGGGGGCGTGAGGCTTGTTCAGGATGCGTGTGCAATGTTGACGCCGGAGAGAAAGCTTCGAAGAGGGATCAGTCACTAAATTTCCGTTGTCGTTCAGTAGAGCTGAGCTTCGTCTGATGCTGTTTGGTTAACTTAGCAATCGAATGCCTTTGTAGGCAGGTCTGAGGTTGTTTTCATCAAACTTGGTTTCAGTCTCGTCAGCGATTGCATTCAGCCGTAGGGAGCAGTCACGCCTAAGCCTGTGTCTTCTTTGACGATCTAGCTCGCGATAGGTTTGTAATCTGTTGATTCTAGCTGCTCGGCAAAGGTCTCTGAGTTCGAGCGATGCGTGTGAGATCCATGGCTTTTTTGCGCGATTTTCGTCGAGTATTGATGAGGCTATAGGAGTGAGGGTAGAGATGAGTTGCATCCACTCTTCTTCCATAGAAGCCGGAGCGTCTAAAGCATTGAAGCGATTCTGGACCTCCTCGGCGTACCGATGGGCATATTGAAGCTCGCGAACCTTGGATATGTCAAGATGACGATTCCGTGACGCGGCAAGGCAGCACGACGTAGGCGAAGGTGGATCGTAGCAATAAGCAGACGTTGATCCGTGGTGCCGAGTTCAGCACTACGGTATACACGACAATCCGAAGCTATTTTCCAGCGTCCGCTAACCAGAATATGATCGATTGCTTTGGCTATCTTACCGGTGTTGCTGTACCACGCTAGACGATGTCTATTGCGATGCTGGAACCAGGAGCCAAGAACCTTTAAGTTATGCGCTGAGCATAATTCAATCATTCTATCACCATTGTCACCGGTAACGGCACTGATGGGGAGATGAGGTCCAATGATGCGTTCCATACCTGCGCGGTTGGAGTAGATCGTGGCATTCATGTCGCCTAGGACAATTACAATGTCGTGGCAGGAGACGTGTTGCAGTTCACTGTCCAGTTGCTGATAGAAACAGTCCTTGATCTCTCGGTCCTTGGCTTCGGTAGGAGCATGACAAACAAACAAAGATATGTATCCGGAGGCATGCTTCAACCGGGAATACATCGAGCGCGATCCGAAAGGTTTCCAAAATGTCAGCGAGCTTACATATATGCAGTGAACCGCTAGTGCGTATTTGATGGCTATCGTGGCCACTCCAGATTAATTTGTAGCTGTTGATACAGGTCTCACCACTACCAGTCCATCGTGCTTCCTGAACACCAGCAATGACGACCTTAAGGCGTGAGGGCTCTCCCGCGAGCAGATCGGGGTGACCCAAGGGGTTAAGAGATCCCACATTCCAAATGCCTATGCGAAAGAGATTGCGAATAAGGTTAAAATTTGAAGGCGACACAGGAGACTCATCGGTGAAGCCTCTTCCTGTCGTGTTTGGAGGAAACTCGTCATTCCTGCCTGCTGAGCACCGTCCGCAAGTAAAAGACGATGAATGTCGAGCCTGAGAAGGCCCAGACCTACGTGAACTGGTATTGACGGGTTGGGTTATTAGCCCAGCGCCCCTCGACTGGCAAGGACTTATTGACAGGCGGTTCTCGCTCTCCTCGACACAATAACCTTATGGACGTAGCAACTTTTTTGTGGAAGGGGGATGCCAAACCCCAGTCCAGTGCATACTTGGTTACTGCCGCTGGTGGTTCGGGACTATTCATTTACGCTGGGCGCTTATTCGCACTTAACCACCGGGGGTGGCCGTTCGCTACACGCCACCTGCGACCCGGGAGGTAGGAGTTGCAGCTCTCCTCTCCAAAAAAACAAGCATCAAACAAAATGATGCTGCACGAAACATATTGCAATCAAAGAACAATTTATTTTGTATTGTAGTACATTATGAAGCAATTTTCTACGTTATCAGACCGAAACTGTCGATCTTTTGCCAATAGTTTTCTTAACATTGAGAATGATCGCTCAACCAATGGGGTTGTTGGTTGACAGTTCCGTAATCGTAGAAATTGTAGCTTCAACAACTCACTGTGTGCTTCAAGCATAGTAAGCTTTGCACTTTTCAGCTTCGATATCAAATCTGGGACGTTCGCGTATGATCGCTTTATATTCACAAGTGACGATGCAACCGATGGGTTGTTCACAGTTTCTTTCACTCGTGTGGTCAGTTTTCCCGATTAAACCTGGTAGAGACTAAAACGTCAATGGTGTGATGCATTGATGACGTTCTTATCCCTGATTGGTAGATGAACAAGGAAATTATTTCCTGATGCCGTACAGAGATATTTTTCAGCGAATGTTGATCTACCGTCTGCGTCCAGTTTTCGATTAAGTGAAAATCAAAAGTCGTTTACGCCGCTAGTCAAGTGACTGCTGCAGTAGGTTCGTGTTTATTGTGTGACAGTGAGTATTGTAATGTGGTGCAATGTAGGTTTATAGAGATAAAATTAAAGAATGAAGCTCTATATCAGTGTAACACCGAAGGGACCAAATTGAATGTCCGTTATATCCACATGTCCGCTAAATCAAGGGTTACTTTGTGCATCAAACATGTGACAACTTCGAATGTGCACGCTGTAAGCCATAGTACGTTATGTCCCATGTCCGTTATATCGAGATTATACTGTATATAATGTGTGTCAAATGTAACCCAAAATCTATTAAACAAGAAAATACTCATATAAAAGTATTAGAAAAGTGTACACGAATTTATTTCAAGGCAAACTAATTGACACTGATTGACATATCCTTTGGCACAGATGATTGTCAATTGACCCTTCTCCGTCTGTAATTGCTACCCTCAAATCCTCGATAGCTTAGGGTTTTCTGTTGTAAACCACATCTTTTATTAACACTACCCCAAAGAAAAAAATCTGCTGGCGTAAGATCAGGCGTACGGGGTGACCACTCAATCTATCTGCATGTGCCTTCCAATCTACGAGCTTGGAATCTAAGAATCCAGTTAGTCTCGAACAATCAGTGAGAAATGGGATGTCGCCCTTTCATGCTGGGAAATGATTTGATCACCTTGTCGTATTCGTGACTGATTCTAATACCGCAATCATCTGGATAGCATTTCAAGGTAAGATAAACAAGACACCGAACAGTCGATGAAGTAGGGTTCAATTATTCAGCCAGATAAAATGGCACACCACACTGTGACAGTCAATCAATGCTTCCAAGATTGCACAAAATGTTCAGCTGAAGCTGGTCATCATTTCGAAGAAAAGCAGAATTGCTAGTTTGCCTTGAAACGAATTGGTGTTCACTTTTCCAATACAGTGCATCTTCGATTAGCCGGATGGTCAAAACCGAATAGGTCAGTTAAAGATCCGAATAAGCGAATTTTTAGATTCCACATTTGCAAAAGCTTGCGGGCTCGGGTCAAAGACATTTGATTGTATACCACAAACCCCCTAGATTGTTATCTGCATGTATGTATATAATCTGTATGCATAATGTATATCCATCCTGCATATCTACCTAGAATATAGTATTTGATGTTTTTTGCTTCCGATACTTCGACTTTTTAATGAAATTATGAGCATAAGTTGTACATGTTTTGCTATATTTTCACTGTCGCTAGTATTGAAGTACATACGTATACAATGACCGTGAACTGAGAATGAATAAAAAATGATTTATCATAGCTGTTTCCAAGCTTTGACTAGCATGCGTAGCCTACTTAGTAATGCTCCAATCAGTTAGTTGATTGCCTTTCATTTGGCTCAGAGAACTGGGAGAACCGTACATTGAGCCAATGAGATGCAGGTAAAACAAGAGTAATTCGTGTATACTGTGTATGTATTATCTTAAAAAGGAGAGCAATGCTAAAATGAACATTCGATTCCATCATGTAGCCTACATGTTTTGATGGAATTACAGATAATCGAACAGATTCTAAAATTACGTCCGGATAATCGGTATCCGGATAATCGAAGATGTACTGTACTTTCATATGAGTATTTTCTTGTTTAATAGATTTTGCGTTACATTTGATGCGCCTTTTTATTAGTGATTTGATAGGGCCTCAACTGATTTGTACACTTATGTCATTCATCAGCTGTCATTATCAATGTTGTAAAACTAGTAATTCATGCATGAAAGCAGGAAAATGTGGACTTATGACTAAAATATTACATGCTTATATATTTAAAATATGATGCAAAAATATTACATGTCGTAAAAAGATTGCCCGAACGATCACATTATGTTAATGGGGTAATGACTAGTAATTTCTTTGCGGTTGGATTTTTTGTACAATATTATGTAGCGTATAAGGAGTCTAAATATAACGCAAGTCTATAGGCCTATTTAGCTATCGATTTCTTATTTCTTACGTGCGAGTAAGGTAGAGTAGCTCATGTGCTAGAAAATCAATGACATGTTACTTCATATATGATAGATAGCTTCTTAACTTCATGGTCTTTATTGTTATTGCGTTGCTAGATTCATCAATATGAAAACACAATATTGAAGATGAATAGCGTGTTTTTCCAACAAACGATCTCCACTGATGTTCAGAGAAAGCAGTCAGAGAAGTTCTAGAGGCAGCAGCTTTATCATCCAGCAAACAGCTTTCGAAGCGTTTACTGCTGCTCATGATACTTCAGAAAACAGTCGCACAAAAAACCACGCTACAGATGTTAGTTCTGTATTTGGTGCTACACTAATTTGCTGAAAAGTTCTGATTGCTTGCTACGAGTACAATAATAGTACGCTAGTTATGGATAGTCAGGTAGGCAGTCTGTAAAGGCTATTGGCAATTTATTCTCGCCTTCTCATATCTAGACCTAAATTTCAAGGTTTGCCGGCGCCCCTGGTTGTGCTAGTCAACGATGAGAGATTCCTGATAAAAGTGACCACTTACATGACCTGTAGATGCTTTTAAACAACTCCTATTAAAGAAATCTCTCAACGACTTAAACATGCAGTCAGTAACTCCAGAAAAGGATGCTTTTATAATTCATGCTATTTATGAAAGACAAGCGATCTGATCCGACATGCGTACAGTTTTGTAGTATTCAAGAGGCTTAAAATGCTATGTGAAAGTTTTCCTGAACAACTTTGTACTAGCTCCCTCCCCCGCACTAACGTTTTATGACTGTTAAAGAAGACACAGAATCATGATAAGTCAACTTATGAAAGAATTCAGAATAACAATACAAGAACATTTCACGGTGAGTCAAAACCATTTTTTTGGAAAGTGAAAAATCCCATCTCTGATTTTGCTTTTATTCAATGCCTTAACATCCCAACATCCCATAACGGTGATATGAAAATCTGTCATTGATATCTTTTTTTTCTAGAAGGCCATAATTAAATATGGCCGCCAAATGCATAAAATTGTTAAATCAAAATATCAATTCATTGTGTTATCGCCTTTTTCTTGCAACCAAATCAAGCAGTCAAGTTCTCTACATTTTAACTAATTATTTGAGACTAACTGTTGGCATCTATAGCCATTTTTTGAAGCTCCTACAGGGACTACAGGGGGGGGGATAATTTATGTTCTGGAACTGATACTATAGATAAGTATATGTGCTGATAAGAAATCTTCGACTATGCTTCTAGATGGCTCAAAATAACTCATCAAGGTGCTATAGAGAATTCTGAATGCTATCTCAAACATCATAATTTTCTATATTTATTTTTATTTTTTTCATAATGCAGCACCCTGTAGGAGCTTCAAAAAAATGGCTATAGATGCCAACAGTTAGTCTCAAATAATTAGTTAAAATGTAGAGAACTTGACTGCTTGATTTGGTTGCAAGAAAAAGGCGATAACACAATGAATTGATATTTTGATTTAACAATTTTATGCATTTGGCAGCCATATTTAAATATGGCCTTCTAGAAAAAAAGATATCAATGACAGATTTTCATATCACCGTTATGGGATGCTGGGAATTAGGGCATTGAATAAAAGCAAAATCAGAGATGGGATTTTTCACTTTCCAAAAAAATGGTTTTGACTCACCGTGATTTTCTCAAGTCAAACAACGTATTTTATACCCTGTATCCTTATGTCTATTGTAGACTCACACAATAAGTAATAAAAATATATTGGTCGGTGATCTGAAAAATCTTTCATGAGATAATGCCAACCGCGCATTCTTTTTAGTCAACTATTAGTTCTGTCGACCAGGTTAGAAGTGCTGTCTTTTTCACTAAATGATAACGCTAGCACAGAAAGCAGAATGTAAAAGCAGACTCTTTTTCATCGACAAGCCTGAGATTTCAAAGTTTTGTGAATACATGTTTTTGCAAGATTAGAAAATGTTAGAGAAAGAGAAGGAGAACAGAAGAAGCTTGTTTATAATTGTTTTTTTTAGAATGATGAGAAACACAGCAGCTTAAATTCGAACGTCTTCAAAATGCTTCTACAAATGTCTCATGCCTTGCAGGATGTTCATCGAAATGCGGTTGATATGATACGCGATCTGAATTCTTAGTAATTCAATCTAGACATTTTGAAAAGTAAGTGGCATATCTTGATTCTACCTACAAATAATGTTTACTTTTGGCTTCAATTCTTCAATGTGCTGTCGTGTTCAGAAAACTGGTGACTGTAAATTTTTCATTGTTTCATTGCAATAAATTTACACGAATATGCAATTATTTTCTATCATGAAAAGGGGTGAGTCAAATTCTTTTATTCAAAGGTTAATTGCTCCTTATTGAATGAATCAGACTGATCGACAATGTGACTACATTGATTGCATTTCAAATTGCCATGTTTTGAAATTTGGCAGTGATTGTTAGCTTTTCTTAAGGAAGAGTGTTCAAGGAACTGGGACAAACTTTTTTCGTGAAAAATATCAATTTTTTCTCACAGAAATGTTTCCTTTTCACATTTGAAGACACGTAATTTATTGTATTACAGGTATTGACCTACAAGTATCTATTGCATGCAATGGTGTCGTCTCCATGCCTGCGAGGCCTTCGCCGCATAACCAAAAAATTGCTTAGGCTCATAAAACAAAAGGTTCAAATCATAGAAATAAACTGTTTATCTGAAGTTCGCTAGAATGGAAATTGACTCAAGGTCGCGGCACATCCGGGGGAACTAAGTTGGGGCATGAAGAACCAATTAAAAGCTTCGATTTACTCATGTGACTGATTCTAACCCAATGATACAGACGTTGGCAGGTGCATCTAAGTGAAAATGCGTGCGATTTATGTGCCGTTATTGTGCATTGCATGAAGCTCAATTTCCATTCTAGAGGTTTTATTGTTGTCAATTTCTATGGTTCAAATAGTTTTCATCTGTTTTTGAGAGCATCTTTCGCGCGCATTACACTTTGCAGTCTCAAGTCACTACTTTCAAATACTTTCAGAGCGCCAGCGCTCAGTTGTCAACTGCATGATCTTCAAGCAATCACGCAATGCGCTAGAGATCTGTTCACAGCAAATGACAGAGATTTGTGTGAAGGTTGGAGCGTGTGCGCTTAGCTCCATTGTTCGATTTGTTTTTGATAGGAATGCAGTTGCAAATTCATCGTAACAATGCCAGAAAGGATATATTATAAGTTCCTAGATTCAGATAGAAAGAGGTGCAAATTTTTCCTAATTGTGGTTTCGCCAAATTTCGGAGAGGATGTGATGACGTTGAATCGTCATGTCTGCGTTCACCAATGAAGGAAGGCTGAATCGGATGGTTAGAAGCCGCTGAAGGTTAAAGCAATGAAGGTTCCATAATTTGATGTGTGATTTAGTCATTGATATTCAGTGATTTTACTTTTTCAAGTCGCATTGGTGAACGGTGATACTATGTTTATGTCAGCGATTTCATCAGTGGTTATTTTCTACACCAGCCAGTCGTCCGAGGGATTATGCAAAAAAACTAACCATCGTGCACAAAGTTAATGGCGTTGAACTATTCTAAAAGGATAGAATATGAGGAGGAGCATAAAAAAATTTCATTTATGCTGGTCAATGCCAGCATGACTTGAATATGCATGCACTTGCAACAAGTAAGTTTGAATATTCATTGAAATTAAGATATCTTTGAATTAATCATTTATGCAGTTCATGTTGTCTGCTGCAGAAATAGGAATCCATTAAGGTGCGAAGTCCTATGGTGTGGCAGCACTCAACGCCACTGATTGTATGATACAAAAAAATCCCAATATCATACAACATATTACACTAAATGACGAATGATGAATATTTTAGCGTCACTACTCCTCCATGCTGGGGGCTTCGGCGGTGCTGACATAGTCATACTTTAATCTGGAGCGTTATGATCTTTTAGCTCGGATACCCTTCCTGACAACTTCCAATGACACTTTCGGGATTCGAGCACTGGGCCAAGCACTTGACCACTTCCATGGAAATGCTAAGGCCCTTTTCTGAAATTAAGACGTCGTTGTATGATTGAAAATTTTACAATATCCGAAAGGAGGCTAAAGGATTTCTTTATGTGCGTTTATACGACCCGCTTCATCGACATTCTACATAAAAAATGTTAATGTAACTGCGGTGTAAACTATTATCATTGCACATTGATCAATCTGTTTCAGTGAATTGACAGGGGTGAGAATGATTGGTTCGGGTCGGCCATTAAAAACCATAATGAATTGCATTGCAAGCATTATAAACTCTGACGATCACCAGGCCGTACGGGGCTTGAAAGATAACACATTCAGCCAAGCTTAGATCCAGAGCGGGCTCGGGCTTTCTCATGCGGCCGACGCACAGTTATCACCGTGTCCAGCCTGTTTTCGGCCAGTGCCAAAAGTCCATTTAAAAGAGTTATTCAATAAAACTGTATTTATAAATTTCGGTGACGGTCATCGACGCAGCAGGCAGAATTATGAGTGATTGTGCTGTGAAATTCATCTGTATGCAGCTGTTTTTTTTATTAAGACATTTATCATTTGTAAAACTCGAATGCACGGGCATTCAATCTTCCGATATCAACAATACTTCCCTCTAAATATGAAGTCGTACACGGAGTAGACTTCAGTGCAACTCATCTGCATTTTATTTGATGTACTGGCATTAAGTTTATCGTCAAAATCAGTAAGCTACGCGTATATTTTCATCATGATGTGAACATTCGCGGCTATTCACTTTCTGCTAAACAGCGACCGCAAAAACTACGAATGTGATGAAATATTCATTTTATGTGCTGTTCTGTATAATGTTAATCGTGTGCACTTTATATTTATCTCGATGAACATCTAACCTGATCAGTTTAGAAAACATGCAGTTTCTCTGCTCCGTCCTGTTTATCCTAGATTCAAACAGAGAATGTCTGAGCGCTGTTTATTTGTTTGTTCATGAAAACATGTTTGTTCATGAAACATGTTATGTGAACACAACAACTGTATCGTAGTTCACAATGTTTTGGACTACAGAAAGTCTCCTTTGATTCTGCATTGTTAACGAAGAACGCTGTTATAATAAAATTGCTTGTGTTGCTCTGTATACCTGTACTTGCAGTGTTGCTGTTTGAGTAAGATGGACTATGTGAGTGTGGAGAGATATTCTTAATGAATGAGAAGTGAACTGCGTTTGTAATTCCGGTAAACTTGACAGATAATTGAAGATAACTTTGTTTCGATAATATGCTGGTGATTTGTTAAAGCGGAATTGTTTCCCTACTGCCGAGTTGAAGATTATTATTTCATACTTTCAGATTCGCATGAACGCATTGATAAAGCGGCCACATGTTTTCGTCCGGCGATAAGGAAACGCTCATATTCATGTTCAAATTGGCGTGGAGACTGAAATATTCTTTTGGTATATTCGTGGCCAAAGTTGTTCTGATTCTACAAATGCAATTTAGAGTTGATGTTTCTATTGAATTCAACTAAATCAATTCTTCCATTTCATTGTAATTGTCTTGTTTTCTATGCTACAACAGTATTACGAAGAAGTAAGAGGACAATCTCGTGGTGTATTGAAGAGATCTTCAATGACTGCAACATATCTGTCTGCATAATTATTAACTACATGTACTTCTACTAGTGAGTAGCAAGGCGCAATTATTATGAAGTATGCGATGTCAATGATAAAGCCTCTCCGCTAAGCATGGAATTATTGCGTTTCTACATCAAATTATAGAAAGCATCATTTAAATATTTTAAGAGCATTGATTTTGTATTTTTCTGGAATGCCGATTCAAATGGGCTGTGTACCAAAAGCGTTTGTATCATTGCATTGTTAGGATTTTTAGTTTTTAATTTGTACTTGTTTTGTTCGATCTTTGATATTGGATTGCATTTTTCTTTGCCATATTTATATTGAGTGATGATCATTAAAAGACCCATACATGATCATAATTGTGACTTCCTGATAACCCCGTCCACTGTATGGGGAAGGATTGTCGATTGTAATTGGTCCGGTACATATAATAAACTAACTGCTTGTTAAATTGACTTTTGATACAGCTGTGGGTTGACGATTGACATAAGCACACAAACAAATCCAGATAAGATGACACATTTTCTGTCTTCAATATGGAGGTTTTTGAAATCATCTCTTTTTGGTTAAATACGATCCTTTAGACCATAAAATAAACAAATAATATTGATCACCACGGCAAATTGCATGGAGCAGCCTTAAGCCTAATCGTAGACAGAAGGCGGCGTCCCTCAAGTTAGCCTACATGAAAATTTTCAAGTTCAGTCAAAGGGTTTACTAATGACATGTGATAAACTCAAAATATACTCATCGACAAAAAATTGAAACCGGTCATCTTTTTTAGTCATAGGCAAAATCATAGAGTAAGTGAGCTTATATGTAGGTAGAGTGTCGACTCAAAAAAGTATACAGTGACAATTTATAGCCTATGTGAAGAGATCCAGTTTTTTGCTGAGACTACGTTACTGTGGTCCAAAAAATTGTTTGAGCAGTTTTAAAAAAGTCAAAATTTTGCAATTTTATATACTACCGACTAGTGATGTAAATGGAAAATTTTGAAATTCATTTTTCGGTGATTGACGTTTTTGCCTTTGTTTTAGCGACTTATTATAGTCGTTTGAAAGGACTATGTAATATTCAAAGACCGAAAACTTAATCTCTATCATCCCTGCATGTTAACTTTTGGAACCAGCTGCACCTTTTCCATATGTCTTTTTCAGATCTTTCCAAATGAATTTCAGACATAAGATGGATTTCAGATTTCACTAACTGAATTTCAGATATCTGTCAGAAACTCAACTTTGAGAAGATCTTATATTCAACAGGAGATCTCCAATTCATCTGGAAATGTGTGAAATTCATTTGGACATATCCGAAAGGAGGCTAAAGGATTTCTTTATGTGCGTTTATACGACCCGCTTGTGGTGTTTCGTTGTTTATTCTTAGCAATAATTGCCATTTTAGTAGAGTCTGTGTTTATATACAAGTAATTAAAAATAAACGAAAGTAACAGAAGCGTATCGTGTTCTACCTCGTTATTAAGCATTGTTGAAATACAACATATGGCGACGATATGAACCTACGAGCTAACTACGAGTGATTTGATTAAGAAAATTACGGACTAATGGCTTCTACTATTTGTGCTCCCATTCTGCCTGCAAATCCAAAGTCTGGTGACTTTACTTACTTTGTCCGACTGTTCGAAAATTACGTCGAAATTGTTGAGGCAAAAGATGCTACAAAATTGCCTTTACTGCTGAATTGCCTTGGTAGAGATGGACTATCCATATACGATGGACTAAAGGATCCTAAATCTAATTTTAACAGACGGAAAATAGCTGCGCGTCTTGGTGGATTTGAACCACCGACCTCTGGCATTCTAGGCCAACGCTCTACCAACTGAGCTATCGACGAGCGACAGAACGACATAAGTCCTCAATTGAAGAACCTGCGTAGGAGAATCCGATAGCTTCATCCTCCAAGACAACATAGCATTAACCGTCAAGCCAAACTACTGAAGCAAGTTATCAGTAATTCAAAGCCAGCATTATACTTTGAAACGGGGACTTAGTCCACACAAGTATTCAAAGAAAGCTGCAATGATAATTTTAACAGACGGAAAATAGCTGCGCGTCTTGGTGGATTTGAACCACCGACCTCTGGCATTCTAGGCCAACGCTCTACCAACTGAGCTATCGACGAGCGACAGAACGACATAAGTCCTCAATTGAAGAACCTGCGTAGGAGAATCCGATAGCTTCATCCTCCAAGACAACATAGCATTAACCGTCAAGCCAAACTACTGAAGCAAGTTATCAGTAATTCAAAGCCAGCATTATACTTTGAAACGGGGACTTAGTCCACACAAGTATTCAAAGAAAGCTGCAATGATAATTTTAACAGACGGAAAATAGCTGCGCGTCTTGGTGGATTTGAACCACCGACCTCTGGCATTCTAGGCCAACGCTCTACCAACTGAGCTATCGACGAGCGACAGAACGACATAAGTCCTCAATTGAAGAACCTGCGTAGGAGAATCCGATAGCTTCATCCTCCAAGACAACATAGCATTAACCGTCAAGCCAAACTACTGAAGCAAGTTATCAGTAATTCAAAGCCAGCATTATACTTTGAAACGGGGACTTAGTCCACACAAGTATTCAAAGAAAGCTGCAATGATAATTTTAACAGACGGAAAATAGCTGCGCGTCTTGGTGGATTTGAACCACCGACCTCTGGCATTCTAGGCCAACGCTCTACCAACTGAGCTATCGACGAGCGACAGAACGACATAAGTCCTCAATTGAAGAACCTGCGTAGGAGAATCCGATAGCTTCATCCTCCAAGACAACATAGCATTAACCGTCAAGCCAAACTACTGAAGCAAGTTATCAGTAATTCAAAGCCAGCATTATACTTTGAAACGGGGACTTAGTCCACACAAGTATTCAAAGAAAGCTGCAATGATAATTTTAACAGACGGAAAATAGCTGCGCGTCTTGGTGGATTTGAACCACCGACCTCTGGCATTCTAGGCCAACGCTCTACCAACTGAGCTATCGACGAGCGACAGAAACGACATAAGTCCTCAATTGAAGAACCTGCGTAGGAGAATCCGATAGCTTCATCCTCCAAGACAACATAGCATTAACCGTCAAGCCAAACTACTGAAGCAAGTTATCAGTAATTCAAAGCCAGCATTATACTTTGAAACGGGGACTTAGTCCACACAAGTATTCAAAGAAAGCTGCAATGATAATTTTAACAGACGGAAAATAGCTGCGCGTCTTGGTGGATTTGAACCACCGACCTCTGGCATTCTAGGCCAACGCTCTACCAACTGAGCTATCGACGAGCGACAGAACGACATAAGTCCTCAATTGAAGAACCTGCGTAGGAGAATCCGATAGCTTCATCCTCCAAGACAACATAGCATTAACCGTCAAGCCAAACTACTGAAGCAAGTTATCAGTAATTCAAAGCCAGCATTATACTTTGAAACGGGGACTTAGTCCACACAAGTATTCAAAGAAAGCTGCAATGATAATTTTAACAGACGGAAAATAGCTGCGCGTCTTGGTGGATTTGAACCACCGACCTCTGGCATTCTAGGCCAACGCTCTACCAACTGAGCTATCGACGAGCGACAGAACGACATAAGTCCTCAATTGAAGAACCTGCGTAGGAGAATCCGATAGCTTCATCCTCCAAGACAACATAGCATTAACCGTCAAGCCAAACTACTGAAGCAAGTTATCAGTAATTCAAAGCCAGCATTATACTTTGAAACGGGGACTTAGTCCACACAAGTATTCAAAGAAAGCTGCAATGATAATTTTAACAGACGGAAAATAGCTGCGCGTCTTGGTGGATTTGAACCACCGACCTCTGGCATTCTAGGCCAACGCTCTACCAACTGAGCTATCGACGAGCGACAGAACGACATAAGTCCTCAATTGAAGAACCTGCGTAGGAGAATCCGATAGCTTCATCCTCCAAGACAACATAGCATTAACCGTCAAGCCAAACTACTGAAGCAAGTTATCAGTAATTCAAAGCCAGCATTATACTTTGAAACGGGGACTTAGTCCACACAAGTATTCAAAGAAAGCTGCAATGATAATTTTAACAGACGGAAAATAGCTGCGCGTCTTGGTGGATTTGAACCACCGACCTCTGGCATTCTAGGCCAACGCTCTACCAACTGAGCTATCGACGAGCGACAGAACGACATAAGTCCTCAATTGAAGAACCTGCGTAGGAGAATCCGATAGCTTCATCCTCCAAGACAACATAGCATTAACCGTCAAGCCAAACTACTGAAGCAAGTTATCAGTAATTCAAAGCCAGCATTATACTTTGAAACGGGGACTTAGTCCACACAAGTATTCAAAGAAAGCTGTACGACGATGCGAAAGATCGCCTGCTGGAATATTTCTCCGGTAAAACGTCCATTTTGTTGTGGCGAAAACAATTTTTTGAGGCGCGTCAGGGTTCTCAAGAATCAGTAACTGACTTTGCATGTCGACTTCGTCGTCTAGTGAAGCATTGTGGTTTCAAGGACGAACAGGAGATGCTGCGCGATATTTTCACTATTGGAGTCTACAACGATGCTCTTGGTGAGAAGTTGCTGACTGAGGACGCTTCTACACTAACTTTTGATGCTGCTGTATGTCGAGCCGAAACGGTTGAGCGTGCGATGTGCGACCGTGCTAAAGTTCAGTCATCTTCGGATCTAAACCGTGTTAAACCTTCCCAGCAATTCAATCGTCAGAGTAGCAAACCGACTTGGAAAGGTTATAGGCCTATTGGTACGTCTACCGCATCGAAAACTGGTAACAACGTGACATCTACGAGTGAGAAAGGAAGGTGCTACAGATGTGGTGACCCCTCCCACATTGCGAATGACCCCAAGTGTCCGGCCAGAAGCAAGATCAGCAGTTTTTGTCATGTGCGTGGTCATTTTGCTCGGATGTGTTCAAAGAAGGAGTCGAGTGAGTCTGGTGGAGTTGTTCGAGAAGTTACCGTCGAAAGAAGTGATCCAGCTCCCACCCCAGTGGTGCATCATGTGTATTCCGTTGACGTCGATGAGAAGGATTGCGTGAGTGTTGCTCTCAATGGTAAATCTACAATGTGTCTTGCTGACACAGGAGCGAAGGTGTGCGTAATTCCTGAACAGTACTTACCGCCTGATGCTGAAGTGCTTCCTACAAGTGTCAAGTTGAGTGCATACGGTGGATTTTCATTAATTGTGATTGGTACATGTTTTTTATCTGTGTCTTATGGTCAGAAGACCTGTAAACCGTTGTTTTACGTAGTAAGTGCTGATGAAATTCCTCTTTTGTCACGTGAAACATGCTTCTCTTTGGGTATTTTGAGACCTGGGATAAATAACATTGATGTACATGCAAATGCGTTGTCATGTGAAAGTGATATTTTTTCTGAATTTTCTAATTTGTTCTCTGGTGTCGGAAATGTGATCGGTGTTGATTATGAGTTGACTGTGAAGAGTGATGCTAAACCGAGACATATTCCTCCGAGACGTGTCCCTCCTGCTATGATTGAAGGCATTAAAAAAGAACTTGATAGAATGATGAGTGATGGCATTATTATTCCTGCGGAAACTTCACAATGGAGTTCGCCGATTGTACCTGTTTTGAAAAAGAATAGTGAGATTCGAATTTGTACTGATTTCAGATACGTAAACAGTGTGATTGAGCGAAAGTATTTTCAGATACCTACTCTTGAAGAGATACTGATGCAGTTGAATGGTGCAAAATTTTTCTCTTGTTTAGATGCTAGAAGTGGCTATCATCAAATTTCTGTTAGTAAGAGTTCTCAAAAGTTCTTGGTTTTTAGTACTCCAGTTGGAAGTTTTCAATATACTCGTCTTCCGTTCGGAATTTCCACTGGTCCAGAAATTTTTCAGAAAGTTATACAGCACTTGGTGCAAGATCTTCAAGGTGTGATTGTATATTTTGATGATATCTTGATTTTTGCTGAGACTGAGGAAGACCACAAAAAGAGGCTTTATGCTGTTCTCAACAGACTGAATGAGAAAGGTTTGAGATTGAATGGTGAGAAATGCCAGTTTCACAAAAAGGAAATAGAGTTTCTAGGTCACAATTTGACAGCTGAAGGAGTGAAACCGCTTGAAAGCAAAATCGCTGCGATTCTGAATTTTCCCAAACCTGTTAATGAGTCTGAGCTTCGTTCGTTTATTGGGCTGACTGAGTATGCTGCTCACCGCTTTGTACCCAACTTCTCAAGTTATGCAGCTCCTCTGTATGACATGTTGAAACTGAAGGAATTTTCTTGGACTGATGATTCAAGTAAGGCTTTCAATAAGATAAAGCAAGTTGTCCAAAGCATTGAACCTTTGAAATTTTTTAACTTGTCTGAGAAGTCTGTAGTCAGAACTGATGCATCCGGTGTTGGATTAGGTGCCGTGTTACTCCAAGGTGACAAGCCCATTCTTTTTGCGTCTAGAAAGCTCACTGACGTGGAAAAGCGTTATTCTCAATTAGAGCGTGAATTTTTAGGAATTCTCTTTGCTGTTACGCGTTTCAGGACTTTCCTTTTTGGAAGCAAGTTCGTAGTGGAGACAGACAACAAACCGATTGTTTCGTTTTTTGAGAAGGATGTTGATAAATTACCGTTACGGGTACAACGTTGGATTTTACATCTACAGTCTTATCACTTCGATGTTCATCATATACCTGCGAGTGAGAATAAAATTGCTGATATTCTGTCCAGATGTCCGTCTGACGACCCAAGTTCTTGTCTTGAGGATACCTCATTGTCTGTTTGCTTGATTTTGAAAAACCTGCCTGTTACAACAGATGATCTTGTGCTCGCAACTGAAAAAGATGCCGAATTGATCGAAATTAAATCAAAATTGCAGAAAATGACTGATTGGGGTAGGAACTCATCCATAAATTTGCGTCAGTACTTCCATATTCGGAATGAGCTGTATGTTTCTGATGAAGGCTTAGTGATGCATGGAAACAGAATTGTTGTGCCACAAGCACTCAGAGACAGAATTTTGCTCCAAGCTCATGAAGGACATGTAGGTTCAACGAAAATGAAGGAAGTTCTCCGTTCTTATTTTTATTGGCCTAAGATGACCAAGGAAATTGATGAAAAGTCAAGAGTTTGTGAACATTGCGTCAAGTTTTCCAACTGTAATACGCCTGCTCCGATGGGGTCTGTAGCTGAACAAGTAAATGGTATTTGGGATGTGGTCGCTATTGACTTCGTAGGGCCTTCTTCAAGACTTCATGGCAAAACCTATCTTTCTGTCATAGATGCATGTTCTCGTTTTCCGTTCTTGATTGAAGTGACTTCCACATCGGCTTCGCAAACTATTAGTGGACTGAGATCTTTGTTTTCTACTGTGGGACTTCCCAAAGTTATCCTGAGTGACAATGGTTCGGCATTCACCAGCCAAGAATTTGATGATTTCTTGTCAAAATGTGGGATCCATCACAAGCGGTCAAGCCCATATTACCCACAAGGTAATGCTATAATAGAGCGATTTCATGGTACTTTGAAGAAACGACTCGACAAGCTCTTAGATGAAGGAGTGTTGTATTCTGCTGCCTTGCAGCAAGTGATGTTTGACATACGAAGTACTCCTAACGAATCGACAGGGAAGCCTCCATTTACTTTGTTCTACAATCGTGAAATGTCTACTAAGTGGAGTTTGATTAGTGAGACTGCAGTCAGGACTAAACCTAGATGTTTGTCTGATCAGTATGAAAGAAGTCAAAAGCGAGTAGGATGTTTAGAGTTTGACGTTGGTGAAAGAGTTGTGCTGAGAAGAGGAAATACAAGCAAATTTACTATTCCTGCTGTTGTTATAGGGAAGAAAGGTCATGGTGCGTATGAATGCAAGATTTGTAGTGATGGTAGATTGACTGTGGTGAATCAGAGATTTATGAAACGCATGAAGTGGAGTAATGCACTGAACACTGATTTTGATCGGTTATGGGAATTGTCGAAACCCAGCATATCCGAGAGTGTTTCTTTAAATTGTAATAGTGAAGTCCGCCGCAGTGTATCCAATGATTTATTACGGAACAATGAGCATCACTCAAGAACTCAACGTGATTTTAATCTTCGACCTAAGCGAACTGATCCTGCGAAATACCGTGTGTGATTCTATTTGAAATATATATGTCATGTGATTGTAATTCACCAGGGGGAGAATGTGGTGTTTCGTTGTTTATTCTTATCAATAATTGCCATTTTAGTAGAGTCTGTGTTTATATACAAGTAATTAAAAATAAACGAAAGTAACAGAAGCGTATCGTGTTCTACCTCGTTATTAAGCATTGTTGAAATACAACACCGCTTCATCGACATTCTACATAAAAAATGTTAATGTAACTGCGGTGTAAACTATTATCATTGCACATTGATCAATCTGTTTCAGTGAATTGACAGGGGTGAGAATGATTGGTTCGGGTCGGCCATTAAAAACCATAATGAATTGCATTGCAAGCATTATAAACTCTG
Source organism: Prostheceraeus crozeri (assembly GCA_907163375.1). Taxonomy (NCBI): domain Eukaryota; kingdom Metazoa; phylum Platyhelminthes; order Polycladida; family Euryleptidae; genus Prostheceraeus; species Prostheceraeus crozeri. The sequence continues at coordinate 469 of CAJQUW010000118.1, read as the reverse complement.
ACGATCACCAGGCCGTACGGGGCTTGAAAGATAACACATTCAGCCAAGCTTAGATCCAGAGCGGGCTCGGGCTTTCTCATGCGGCCGACGCACAGTTATCACCGTGTCCAGCCTGTTTTCGGCCAGTGCCAAAAGTCCATTTAAAAGAGTTATTCAATAAAATTGTATTTATAAATTTCGGTGACGGTCATCGACGCAGCAGGCAGAATTATGAGTGATTGTAGTAGTAAGAAAACGGCGAACACCAGATAGCGCAAGATGGCCGCCATCGCTGAGTCCCCCCCCCCTCTGGTCCGCCAGTGTCGTGATGTGCCGTCGAGGTTCTGCTGCCGTCCCCCCCCCTCTGGTCCGCCAGTGTGTGAGTCTCGGGTGTCTGTGTCCGACCGCCTGGTGGACTTGGGCGACCGTCTAGGTTGACGTGGGCGACCGTCTAGGTTGTCTTGGTTAAACTGTGGTATGTTTTGGTGTG